>CM065391.1:28662500-28882500 GCA_033060915.1 Euryodendron excelsum | reverse complement strand
AACAGTGAGCAAACAATTGCTCTGTTTTTGCTCCGGTGATTCTAGCGAGTCTCTGATACCACTTGTTGTATCAAAAATCAAATAAACTCCCACAAAATAATGAATTGGAGAAGAAAAATTCTCTATTCACAGAGAGAAAAATTTTTGGAGGAGGAGGAGGTGGAGGAGGCTCACAGCTCTCTCTTTCTCTACTCTACTACCACTCTATTACAAAAACTCTCTTTCTTGTTGCTTATACTTGAGCAACTGATTTGCGTTCTCCCTCACCTCAACTCTCTATTTATAGGGGAGGAAGGATTCCTCAGTTGCACAATCTTGACAAATTGGGTGGACAGTGCTGATAACTTTATCAATGCAGTAGGAATGCTTCCTTCTTTCTTGATCCATGATAAGTGGTAGCTTCCTTCCTTGATTTTTCCTCTGACAATGATAGTTGGCTTTTGACAAATGAGTATGAACCCATCTCAACATATATTCGGGCCAAAAATGGGAAGGAACAGTGGGGAAGGCATGGGTGGATGGCAATGGGAAGGATAAGCCAAGGAGGTTATTGCCTTGAAAACAAAAACAAAAAAAAATTAATATACAATTTTTGTATTCATTTTTTAGTTTTGAAAACTAGTTTTAACGTTCTGAAATAAAAATATTTAAAAATAATTATCAACTTCTTTATTTTCAATTTTTTAAAAACGTTAGCCAACAAGTCCTTTCTTTTTTACTCAGTCGAGCGAATACAGTTTATTTGGATCTATTCAAATTGAATTTTTAAACACCTTGCAGGGATGCTTTTTCATACTTTATTTCGCTTTATTCTTAATTTGTTTACTTGGCTATCTTTGCCTTGTTTCCTCCCAGCTATTGATTTAAAGTCCGTTTGGTAACGCTGTCAATTTTTATTTTTTGCTATATATTTTTATTGTGTGTTTTTACTATGTATTTTTTGTAGTTTGGTGATGAGCGTTTATATATTATCGTTGTGGCAAAAATACTAGACTAATACTTTAATAAGAGAAAATACACTCATTTTAGTGTTTTTAGTATCTTTTTTTTGAATTTTGTAAAAAACTAAAAAAAAAATTTAAACAAACATTGTTTTTTGTTTTTTTCTTAAAAAAATAAAAAACAAAAACAATAAACATTATCAAACGAGGCCTAAGGTCTGCTTAACTTTATCTAATGGCCATTCTATCTTTAGTTGCCTTGGTCTAGAGAGGCTAGGCTTTGTGCTATATCTTGGATGGGGTCCTCTTTTGCAACACTTTGCCTGTTGCTTCCTATTATAATCATGTTTTCGCCTAGGGTTAATTACTGGTGACGGGGATTTCCTGACCAGACCGGAAGCCCGTCTCGTACTGCCTAGTCGTATCCTGACCAGGTCTCCACTCCATCCGTCTACGAACTTCCTGATCTGAAGGGTCGCTCGCAACGGTCCCCTGATCGGGTCGGCGTCCGACCGTGTCCGCGGGGCCCACTTCTGACACCGGCCTCTCTGGACTGCATCAGGGACGTGGATGTGGCATGTACCTGCAACAACCGCCACGCCCCTGACACCGCTCTGAGCACACGCCACCCTGGAGTGTGAAGATGGCGCTCTCAAGTGCTCTGACATAGTTCTGACCTTCCAACTAGAAGCCGCCACGTGGAAGGACCACCTACCTCCACTATGCAAGCATACAAGGAAAAACTTTGGCCCCTTCGAAGGTAGGCGTACACAGTCAACCCCTTGAATCTCTCCTTCTCTCCCACGTCGGAATCACCTTGAATCTAACTTGCACACCGGAGGGCCATTGGCTCCCATCACATCGGTGGGTTTTGGTGCAGGAGATCACCGTCCGACCATTGTGCCGTTCATCCCGGACCTGGGGGCAAGCCCGCACGAGATAGCTGCATCATCAGCTGGCGCCGTCTGTGGGAACGACTTCTCTCGTGACAGTTCATGGTCTTGACTAGGTCTGGGATTAGCACCCTCCCCAAAGAAACCTCGATGGCCAACACCAGTGCAGATAAAATAGCTGCCTTGGAGAAGACAGTGGCGGACATGATGACCAGCATGCAGCAGCTGGTCCGTCAAAACACAGAGTTACTCCAACGAAACCCCCCTCTTCCACCTGAGATTCCACCGCAGCCCAACCCAGTGGCGGACGAACAACAGGAGCAGGAGGTCGACAAGGACCCATCCATCCTCCCCAACAACGGCGAAAACGGCAATGGGGGACGAGTCGAAGACCCCCTACTTCGCCGTGAGCCCTACATCGAAGAAACACGTACTAGTCACGCCATCTCGTCAAGGACGGAGACGGTGGGCGACAAACTGGAGAGCTCCCATGTTTGGGACGAGCAAATGAAAGCCATGCAAGCCCAGATGGCTGGAGTTTTAGCCGCGGTAGAAGCCAAAGCCCCAAATGCAGTAGACACCCTCATTGGCCGAACAGCCTCACCGTTCACGCAGAACGTAATGGACTACCCACTCCCCCAGAAGTTCAAAATGCCGACTTTGGACTCTTTTGATGGATCTAAGGACCCGGTAGACCATTTGGAGACGTTCAGGGCGCTCATGCACCTGCAAGCAGTGCCGGATGAGATCATGTGCAGAGCATTTCCGGTCACGCTGAAGGGTTCGGCGCGAACCTGGTTCAACAAGGTCAAACCAGCAACGGTCTCAACCTTCAAGGAACTTAGCAAGCTCTTTGTGAGCCACTACATTGGAGCCCAACGGCAAAGGAGGCCTACGGCATACTTGTTGACGGTGAGGCAGAAGAAGGCTGAGACACTGAGGGAGTATGTTGCGAGGTTCAACCAAGAGACGTTGGCCGTGGACGATGTCGATGACAAGGTGGCTGTCACGGCGTTCATGAGCGGCCTGAGAAGTGGGAAACTCCTCTTCTCCCTATCAAAAAGACCGGGCCAGGACATGGCAGAATTGATGCTCCGGGCTCAGAAGCACATGAACGCGGAGGACGCCATGAGCGCCAAGCGAGATAATGATGAAGGGGACGGTTCACGCTCCGAGAAGAAGCGAACGAGCAGAACATCGAACGACGAGAGGGAAAGTAAAACAAGCCGAAACACCAACCAGTCGAGGAACAGGGGCGAAGGGAGACGCGAGTACTACCGCGGCCTCGATCAAACGTTCACCCCTCTGACGACGAAGCTGAAGGATGTTCTGATGGAGATCAGAGATGACCCGGACCTGAGATGGCCCGAGCCTTTGAGGACACCTTCGGGAATGAGGAGCAAGAGGCGATACTGTCGCTTCCACTGTGACCATGGCCACGACACGGAGGACTGTATCGATTTGAAGCAGCAGATCGAAGATCTGATCAAATGGGGGAGGCTGAGCCGTTACGTGGCCGGTGGAGATCGAGCACGGGAGGAGCGACGCAGCCCAGCAAGAACCAAAACAACCACCCAGCCCATTGGAGAGATAAGGGTCATTGCCGGAGGATTCGCTGGAGGAGGGGAGTCCTCTTCGGCGAGAAAGAAACATGTCCGAGACATCCGAAACGAAGCAGAAGTAATGTTGGTCGGGACGGCCAGCAAGAAGATGAAGAACGAAGGTCCCGCGATCACATTCACTGAAGAAGAGGCCACCGAGCTACACCAACCGCACGATGACCCCCTGGTCATCTCGGCGGTGATCTCCAACTTCAAAACTTGGAGAATCTTGGTCGACAGTGGGAGCTCGGCAGACATCCTGTTCTGAGGGGCCTTTGAGAAAATGAAGATCGGCCAGGAGAAGCTACAACCAGTCAACTGCCAGCTGGTCGGCTTCACCGGAGACCGGGTGGTCCCTCTCGGTCCCATTACCCTGCCAGTCACCCTTGGGGAAGAGCCACATCGGACGACGAGGATGGTACATTTCTTGGTTATGGATTGCCCTTCCGCGTACAACGCCATAATTGGCCGAACTGCCCTGAACCAGTTTAAGGCGGTCGCTTCCACATATCATCTCCGAATCAAATTCCCGAACGACACTGGGGTCGGGTGTGCAAGGGGCGACCAAAAGGAAGCACGGGAGTGCTATGTGGCTTCCCTCAAAAGAGTGCCCAGCAAGGAGACCTTGGTGATCGAAGAGCTCGAGCCGAGGGACGAAGAGGAAGTCAGAAGGGGAGAGCCGGCAGAAGAACTAGAAGAGGTCCTGGTCGGGCCACCGGGACAGGACAGAAAGTTGAGGATAGGGACCGCCGCCCCCGAAGAGTTGAAAGAGCAGCTGAGGGAGTTCCTGAGAAGTAACGCAGACGTGTTCGCCTGGTCTCACGAGGACATGCCTGGTATTGACACACGAGTAGCGGCTCACTACTTGAACATCGACAATGAGGCCAGGCCGGTCAAGCAGAAGCGGAGGAATTTCGCACCGGACCGGAACGACGCGGTGGCTGAAGAGGTGGAGAAGCTGGTGCAGGCAAAGTTCGTCAGGGAAGCGCACTACCCTGCTTGGCTCTCGAACGTTGTCATGGTAAAGAAGTCCAACGGGAAGTGGCGGATGTGCGTCGATTTCACCGACCTGAACAAAGCATGCCCCAAGGACAGTTTCCCACTATCGACCATCGATCTTCTCGTCGACTCCACGGCGGGGTATGAAATGCTAACCTTCATGGATGCTTTTTCAGGATATAAACAGATCCGAATGGCGGCGCGCGACCAGGAGCATACAGCTTTCATTACCGATAGGGGGCTCTATTGCTACAATGTTATGCCATTCGGGTTAAAGAATGCTGGGGCAACATATCAACGGCTGGTCAACCTCATGTTCAAATCCCAGATCGGGCGTAATGTGGAGGTTTATGTGGACGACATGTTGGTGAAGAGCAAGGAGGCCGCCCACCACCTGCGGGATCTGGAAGAGACGTTCCAAACGCTCCGCAAATACCGGATGAAGCTCAACCCCGACAAGTGCGCCTTCGGCGTCGCCTCGGGGAAGTTCCTGGGTTTCATGGTGTCATAAAGGGGCATTGAGGCCAACCCGGAGAAAATTCAAGCCATCATCGACATGCAGGCGCCCAAAACAACGAAAGACGTCCAGAGGCTGGCGGGACGTATCGCTGCCCTGAATAGGTTCATCTCTCGGTCCACGGACAAGTGCCTACCGTTCTTCAAGATCCTGCGCAAGGCGTTCGAGTGGAACGAGGAGTGTGAAGTAGCCTTTGGTCAACTCAAACAATACCTGAGCTCAGTCTCGCTGCTCAGCCGAACTGTCCCGGGGGAGGAGTTGTTTCTCTATTTGGCCGTGTCGGCGACAGCAGTGAGCTCAGCTCTGGTCGGAGAAGAAGGGGGAATCCAACGGCCAGTCTACTACACCAGCCGTGCCTTGCATGGAGCAGAAGAACGGTATCCGAAGATGGAACTTATGGCCTTCGCACTTGTGACCGCAGCTCGGCGCCTAAGACCGTATTTTCAAGCTCACACGATTGTGGTACTTACCGACCAGCCCTTGAAGAGCGTCCTGCACAAACCCGAGACTTCAGGCCGATTGGTGAAATGGTCCGTTGAACTTAGTCAATTCGACATCCGTTACCGACCCCGACTGGCGGTCAAGGGGCAGGCTGCCGCAGATTTCATAGCAGAATTCACTAACCCGCCCCCGGCCACCCCCGACGCCAACCCCCCTGAGAGCCCCTGGGTCCTGAACGTTGACGGTTCTTCCACTAACGGTTCCGGCGGCGCCGGCGTGGTCCTCGTCACCCCCGAAGGCTACAAAATGGAGTATGCTCTCCGCTTCAAGTTTCCTGCCACCAACAACGTCGCCGAGTACGAAGCACTCATCGTCGGCCTCCGAATGGCTCGGCGAATGGGGGCTGAGCAAATAGTGGTCCGAAGCGACTCTCAGCTCGTGGTGGAGCAGGTTCAGGGAGAGTACGAAGCAAGAGAAGACAACATGAAGCAATACTGCCAAGTGGCGAAGAGCTTGGCCAGAAGATTCCCTAAGGTACTACTGGAGCACGTACCGAGACTGCAAAACGAGGAGGCAGACCGGCTAGCCAGAATTGCCTCGTCCGAGGAGCCCGACCCGAGAGTCCCGTTCGAGATCCTTAATTCACCGAGCATCCAGAGCCCAGAGGTTGACAAGATCGAGCCAGAATCCTCCTGGATGAGCCCAATCAAGAACTACTTGGAGAGCGGATCCCTGCCTGAGGACCGAAACGAGGCGAGGCGGGTTCAGTACCGCTCGAGTAGGTACCTTATACAGGGCGGAGTACTGTACAAAAGGGGGCACACCATGCCTCTGCTCCGCTGCGCCAATGCGGAAGAAGCAGACTACATAATGCGGGAGGTCCACGAAGGGGTGTGTGGAAACCACTCTGGTGGTCGTTCCCTCGCCAAGAAGATATTGCGAACGGCCTATTATTGGCCCACCATGGAAAGAGACGCCTAGGAATTCGTCAAGAGATGTGATAAGTGCCAACGGTTCGCCAACATCCCGAGACAGCCATCTCAAGAATTGACCCCAATCCAGACTCCTTGGCCTTTCTCCCAATGGGGGATTGATATTGTGGGCCCATTGCCACTTGGCAAAGGACAGACGAAATTTGTCGTGGTGGCAATCGACTACTTCACGAAGTGGGCGGAGGCAGAAGCCCTCCCGACGATTACCGAGGAGAATATGCAAAAGTTCCTATGGCAGAATATTGTGTGCAGATTCGGAATCCCCAAGGTCGTCATAACGGACAACGGGAAGCAGTTCGAGGGCAGACAGTTCAACAAATTATGCGCCGACCTGGGGATAAGTCACCACGCCTCGTCCCCCGAGCACCCCCAGGCGAACGGCCAAGTTGAAGTCACCAACAGATCACTTTTGAAGATCCTCAAGACGAAGTTGGAGAAGGCCAAGGGCTTGTGGGCAGAAGAGCTACATAACATCTTATGGGCCTACAGAACGACAGAGAGAGTGTCTACGGGTCAGACGTCGTTCTCACTCACCTTCGGCGCTGAAGCTGTCATCCCAGTAGAGATCGGTCTCCCCAGCCCCAGAACGGTGCAATTCGACCTCGCCACCAACGGCGAGGCCATGAATGTGGACTTGGATCTGTTGGAGGAATGACAGCTACAGACAGCTGTGAGAATGGCGTCCTACCAGCAGAGGATGCGCCAGTACCACAACTCTAGGGTCCGACCAAAAGACTTCGCGACCGGGGACCTTGTATTGAAGAGAGTCAACCAGTCTACCAAGGATCCTAGAGAAGGAAAGCTCGGACCTAATTGGGAAGGACCCTACCAGGTTATCGGCAGTACTAGGAAGGGCACCTACAGGCTAAAGAACTCGGAAGGGAAGGAGCTTCCACACCCGTGGCACGCAGAACATCTAAGGAAGTACTACTCTTGAAAGGCTCCTACTTGTAATTCCCCGGAATCTCAATAAAAGCGACTGTTCAGCAAATTGTTCACATGAATTGACTTTGAATTTATCTACTTGCGGGGAATCAAAATAGAATCTGCTCGGCCAAGCGCCGAGCAGAGCCAGAGGGCCTTAGGTGGCAATGGCACAGAAGTAGAATCTGCTCGGCCAAGCGCCGAGCAGAGCCAGAGGGCCTTAAGTGGCAATGGTGCATAAATAGAATCTGCTCGGCCAAGCGCCGAGCAGAGCCAGAGGGCCTTAAGTGGCAATGGCACAGAAGTAGAATTTGCTCGGCCAAGCGCCGAGCAGAGCCAGAGGGCCTTAAGTGGCAATGGCACAGAAGTAGAATCTGCTCGGCCAAGAGCCGAGCAGAGCCAGAGGGCTTTAAGTGGCAATGGCACAGAAGTAGAATCTGCTCGGCCAAGCGCCGAGCAGAGCCAGAGGGCCTTAAGTGGCAATGGCACAGAAGTAGAATCTGCTCGGCCAAGCGCCGAGCAGAGCCAGAGGGCCTTAAGTGGCAATGGCACAGAAGTAGAATCTGCTCGGCCAAGAGCCGAGCAGAGCCAGAGGGCTTTAAGTGGCAATGGCACAGAAGTAGAATCTGCTCGGCCAAGTGCCGAGCAGAGCCAGAGGGCCTTAAGTGGCAATGGCTCAGAAATAGAAATTGCTCGGCCAAGCGCCGAGCAGAGCCAGAGGGCCTTAAGTGGCAATGGCACAGAAGTAGAATCTACTCGGCCAAGCGCCGAGCAGAGCCAGAAGGCCTTAAGTGGCAATGGCGCAGAACTAGCATCTGCTCGGCCAAGCGCGGAGCAGATCCAGGGGGCCTTAATTGGCCATGGCATAGAACTTGAATCTGCTCGGCCAAGTGCCGAGCAGATCCAGAGGGCCTCGAGTGGCCATGGCACAAGTGGAGTCCCTTCGGTTATAAACGCCGGTCAATTCGTCTTTGGTACGTATAAGCATTCCACAAACCCTTCCAATCAAACATTCAACAAACATAACAGACACAGAATGTACGAAAACAAACCCATTCCATTAGTGAAAGGAGGAATACAGTTTCAAAAAAAAAAAAACGAGAATGAACAACAAAAGATGCCCATGCGAAAGGCGGGCTCCAGCAGACGAGGGCCCAAGCCATCTTCAAGCCTGAGCGCGGTCCCCAATTTGTCCCTCAGTGGCTTCTGGCCGGTCACCGACCTGGTCACCAGCAGCGGCTTCTGGTTGAACCTCAGTGGCTTGGCCCTCTCCAGCAGTATCCGCTCCGGCCCCTTCCTCAACCACTTGGCCAGTAGCACCCTAACCATCCACAGGTGCGAGGTCATTGAGAGGATCCAGGCTCGAGAAGTCCGACTCGGGATACTTCTTGGACGCTTGTTTCCGAGCCGACTCGAAACCCATTTGAAAGGTGGGTTCCAGCAAGGCCTGGAAGTCGTCCCCTTTCTTAAATTCCTCAACGGCTTCGGCCATTGCCCTCTTGAGCTCCTCACCGTGAGCTGCTACAGCTCTTTCCAGATCGTGCCTCTTCGCCTCTTCGGCTGTGAAGCTCAGGAGTAGCTTGTTGGCCTGCCTGGCAAGCCTTTCATTATCGGCCCGAGTCGACTAGAGCTCCTCCAGAGCAGAATCCCTCTCGGCCCTGGCAGCCGAGACGTCGCCCTTCAGCGACTGAACCTCCTGGACGAGCGCCGAGCTGGCCGCCTTCTCCTCCTGGAGAGCCTTTTCCGAGCCCCCTAGGCGATGACCCAGAGCCATAACCCTGGCAAGAGACTGAAATCCGAGGGGTTAGAACTTGTATCACATGAAAAGTAGTGAAGAGCAGAGCGTTAACCACACGGGAGCACACCTTGAACAGGTCGTGGTTGGCGTCCCTGACCAACCGAGAGTTGGGATGCTTGGACAACCTCGTGATGTCTGTAGGTCTCACCGCCTCTGCCGCCCTCTCCCAGGCCATGTCCGAGTTATCGATGACGTTTGCGGGGGCAGAGGCTGCCGGACCAGCACGGGCTTGGGGGTCTGCTGGAGTGACCGCACCTCGCCTCGGCTGCGATCCCTCGGAATGCCCCGGAGGTCTGACAGCAACTGAAACCTGACCCCTCCCCTTCTGGGGTGACGCCTTCTTCGATGGAGGAGGGGGAGGAGGGAGTTCTTCAGTGACCTCGGCCGTCTTTTGGCGCTTCGACCCTGACGCGCCGGCTGCCGCGGCCGCCCTCTTCCGGGCCAGGAAGTTGATGTCAAAACTCATCGTGTCCTGCTCAGCGGCTGGCTGGAGTTCTTGACAACCGGGCTGAACCGCTGTAGTATCGACCTGAGCAGCCGCAGCGACCGGGGGATCTGCAAGGGATGACCAGAAATGTCAGAGAACGATCGCCATAACGAAAGTAAAAATGTACTCACTCCTCTCACGTTCAGCGGCCAAGGCCTCTCTGCTCGGTTCGGGCCCCAAGAGATATAGAGCGAGCGCCTCGACAGTCACCAAGTCCTTGGCGTTACGAAACTCGTACTCTTTGACCGCCTCTACCGCCGCCTTGTGCTCGGCAGACAGAAGAGGCTTTACCCGACCTGACACTCGTAAGGCACCTAAGTCAGAACGAGCGACACATGTAAAAAACATCGGGCAAAAGGGGAGGAAGAAGACACGGAGTAAGGATCATACCCTTCTTGCTCGGGTAACCCCATTGCCTGGGGATCCGAGCGGAGAAATCTGTCTCCCAGGGGCAGAACTCCCAGCCCTCTCCGCTAATGAAGAAGAACCGGTCCTTCCAGTTCTTGTGTGAAGAAGGAAGCTCGCCAACCAAATCGAGCCCGGTCGACCGACCTGAGAAGTACCAGTATCCCTTCCCGCGCTCGGCCGGCCTATAACAATGTGAGAACTCCTCTGGCGTCACGTCCCTCCCATGGACGATTTGCCAGAGGATCATACAACCCGCCATGATCCGCCAGGCGTTCGGCGAGAGCTGTCCCGGGGCAAGACGCAACCTCTGTAGAATCTCTCTGACCGACCGAGGGAACAGTACACGAAGGCCGCCAGCTAGAGCGCCCTCGAAGATCGCTATCTCCCCCTCCCTGGGCGAGCACGCCCGGTCCCTAGAGCCAGGGACCCTATACCTTACCCCTTTCGGGATCTGGTACGCTCGCCGAAGGGCGATGACCTTCTCCCTGTCAAGAGAGGAGGCGACCCTCTCTGCATCGTACCCGGGGCCATCCTCTCCCTCCCCCTCGCCGGGTTCGACCTCCACGGCTCGGGCAGCAACCTCAGCGGGTTGGTCCCGTTCCTCCCCAACTCCAGAGTAAGCGGCCCCGACTCCTTGGGACCCCCCGGAGTCCCCCACAGAGGCCTCTTCCTGGGTCCGGCACCTCTCGACTCGATACCCATTGGAACCCGTCTCTTCCGTGTCTGAACTAACCCCCTTCGGGTTCGACATGGTCCCGAGAGGTACACAGCCCTCAATCCTATTGAACACCGGCCTAAACAACTCACGCAAATCCCCAAGAACGGATTCTAAGAACTCCGCCCTGTCAACAAACCCCGACAGGTCGGGAATCTGACCTCTCCCCTCAAACACGGACACACAGCGGGTAATAAGCCAGTACATACAATCAGAGGGCGAAGCTTACCACGTGCTGAAGCACCAGCGACGATTTTCGAAGCAAACCGGCGGTGAAACTAGGAGGATGGCACCTCTTGGCCGGCTGGAGATGACGAAGACGACGGTGGAGGCATAGACAGCGACGACGGCAAAGTGAGTTAGGTTTCTCTCTCTCTCTCTCTCTCTCTCTCTCTCTCTCTCTCTCTCTCTCTCTGCGTATTTGGTAAAAAACAATGAGGCCGAAATTGGGGGCAACCGCCTTACAAAATTCCCCCCACGCCTTTGAAATCAACGGCCCAGATGACCCTCGGTGATGGGACATCAACGATCGAGATGCGACACGGCTTTTCGACTTCTGACTGCTAATCCCTGGCCGCCACGTGGGGGCAGGCGAAACTACGGGACAGCGCCTGCCATAATTACGCCGCCCCCGTTATAAATGCGCTCCGCGTTCCGCGGTCGGACCCACTGACGAAATTCCTCTAACCCCGAACAGATGGCCAGATGAATTGGGGGCATCTGGTGACGGGGATTTCCCGACCAGACCGGAAGCCCGTCTCGTACCGCTTAGTCGTATCCCGACCAGGTCTCCACTCTATCCGTCCACGAACTTCCTGATCTGAAGGGTCGCTCGCAACGGTCCCCTGATCGGGTCGGCGTCCGACCGTGTCCGCGGGGCCCACTTCTGACACCGGCCTCTCTGGACTGCATCAGGGACGTGGATGTGGCATGTACCTGCAACAACCGCCACGCCCCTGACACCGCTCTGAGCACACGCCACCCTGGAGTGTGAAGATGGCGCTCTCAAGTGCTCTGACATAGTTCTGACCTTCCAACTAGAAGCCGCCACGTGGAAGGACCACCTACCTCCACTATGCAAGCATACAAGGAAAAACTTTGGCCCCTTCGAAGGTAGGCGTACACAGTCAACCCCTTGAATCTCTCCTTCTCTCCCACGTCGGAATCACCTTGAATCTAACTTGCACACCGGAGGGCCATTGGCTCCCATCACATCGGTGGGTTTTGGTGCAGGAGATCACCGTCCGACCATTGTGCCGTTCATCCCGGACCTGGGGGCAAGCCCGCACGAGATAGCTGCATCATCAATTACACTTAATTCTTTTGTTATTTAAGCAAAAATCATATTATTCTTACGTAACTTAAAAGCAAACATATAATGTTCTTGTGATTTTGTACTTTACTGTAAAATTAATGGATAAATCAAAGTTAACAGTGATTATGTCACAAGGTATTTTTATCATTTTATCTCTTTAAAACGGAAATCGGAAGAACAATTTTGCCTTTTTATATCAAAATAAAATATTGATCTTCGCAAGGATATTTTTTTTATTTCATCAAATCTGTTAGGATTCTATCTATTTTGCAGATAAATTTAAACCATAAAAGTGGTAAACTATAAATCCAAATCTGTTACGGTCTAATTTTCATTAAAATTACAAGGAGTAAACTATAAGAGTAATGCTAGAGCCACCGACCATTTTTACTGAAATTTCATCATGGATAAACACAAAGTGATGAGTCTATGTTATTTAATACATGTGAGATTTATTTGCTAGTCAATCTGTGATGAAAATCCAATAAACAAAGTCAGTGACTATAGCATTTTACAAACTATAATGACCCCTAAATGAAAACATGAGAGGTTTGTCTTGGTGCTATTCTTTGGATAGAGTCCAAAATATAACACTTCTATTGCTTCCTATTATAATCATGTTTTCATTTAGGATAGTAGGTAAGAGTGCACAAAATAACCCAAAACTCGAGAATTAAATAAGTTGATTTGGTTAGGGTCTGTTACTAACTTTATTTCGTTATGGTCTTAAAATAACCGCTTTCAGCAGTTCATTTCAAAGTCTTAGATTAGAATTTTCTGAGACTTTAACTAGAATCGGGTCAATCCCATACCAATTTTATAGGTATGTTACAAAATTATATATATGTCTGTCTTCAATCATTGCATTGATTTTGTTGTACATGTTTTTTAATTGCTTGAGAAATTGAGAATGCAAAATTAAGACTATTTTTAAGATGTTTAAGTGAATAACTTATATTTTATCTAATATAGGCGACCAGGATTGAAATAATCCAGAATCGAATCAGGTTAATTCAATTTGGTTTATAAGATGCAACCAAGATCAGTTTGATTCTAGGCTTGACACAAATCTAAACTGATAACCAATGCACATCCCCTAAGGCTATGTTTGTTTGGGAGATTAGAGTAAAGAATTAGATTTGTTATCCGTGAGTCCAATCTAATCTCATGTTTAGAAACAAAAAGAGACGAATGAGATGTAATCCTTCTGGAATATTAATCCCTCAAAATAGGAGATAAGTAATATCATGGGGGAGGTGATATTATTTATCCCCTTCATTGAAATAAGTTCAAAAATAACATTTTTACCATTTTTTTATTATTATAATAAGTTAATATAATATTAAATATATATATTAAATAATTTAAAATTAATTTTTCTATTAGTTTTTATATTTTTAATGTGATATTTTAACAAAATAATATTACTTATTCCATCATAATGCCATCATCACTAAATGTAATATGAGTAATTCCCCATCACATTAGATATTACTTATCACCCATCTCTATCTTCTTAATATCACAATATTACTTATTCCATAAATAAACAGGGGCTAATAGTAGGTAGGATTGTAGGGCTAACCACAAAACAAAGACCGAGAGAGAGAGAGAGAGAGAGAGAGAGAGATACTAAAATCGAAGATAATTTTGCATGTTAGGATTTTTGAGTCTTAGAATTTTAAAAAATCACATGACTTAAAAGTTTGATCAAAACAAAGCTAATTAAGTTGTTATTTGATACCTTATAAAATAATTATAATTTTATTACCTGCGTTTGATAAAATACAAATAACTTTGTACGTACAACTAAAAAACCCATTTTAAGTAGCCATTGAATTCCCTATGTGACAAGCAAAAAATGGGTATACCATGGAGTTGAGTAATTGACAGATCCTAAAGAAATTGAATTATTCCACTTTAATGTACAGTAAAATTCCAAACCAATCTCTAGTAAGAAAAAATTAATCAATGCTCTTAGAATGCCACGTCTCTATTTCATTTTTCATAAATGCAATGGCTCAGTACTAAATAGGTTTATTGGGTGCAAGGCTCCAAATACCGCTACTAAACCCACCTAATAAGGGACTTACAGTATTTATGAGAGATGAAATAAGAGAGACGTGACACTCCAAAATCATTGAATAATTTTTTTGTAATGAAACACACTAACCATTGTAATAAAAAAAATATTATTACCGTCTGTAGCTATATATTATAAAAAAAAATATTGAAACATTGTAATAATTTTGCCAACTTAGGAATAGTGTGCCTTTGTATGAAATGAAGGGGTTGTAAGAGTTTTCCAATGTAGCGAAAAAAAAAAAGGGTTCTAATAGTTTCTTAACGTCCTGTTTAGTAACACTTCTTGCTTTTGTTATTGAAAATTTTAAAAACAAAAAACATAAACTTAATTGGAACAAATGGGAAAACACAAAAAGATGTTGCGTTTGTTTTTTATTTTTTGTTGCAAGTCTTTCCCCTTCTCATCCCTCGGCACTCACCATCACCAACACCAGCACCATTGGCACCTTTGACCACCACCTCTAGCCACCGGCCACCTCCGGCTCTTGCCAGCCACTACAAACTCGACCTACCAGCACCACCACTATTGCAGCCCATCGATAATATTGAATATTTTTAATGTAAAATTTTAAAAAATAAGTAATAATTTTGGGGTTATCAAATATGTTTTCTATTTTTTATTGTGAAAAAATAAAAATAGAATAAAAAACAGGCAACAAAAAATAAAAACTGATGTTATTAAGATATGGGGCGGAGACCCTTTGTGGTAATGTTTTTTTTGTTTTTTGCAGTTCATCTTTAAAAGTGTTTACATTGTGTTGGCCATTTTCTATCTCCTCCTCCATCTTCATATATTATAACTTAATAAAAGGAAAAACAAAATTTAAAAGTGCTTTTAACGTGTAACCAAATAATATATACTAGAAGCACTTTAACAACAAACCGTGCTTTCGATTATCTATCATATTGGCTTGATATGGCAAATTGGCAAAATCCTGGCTTTGATTTTACAGAATTTTGTTAAAAATGCAACTCCTTTGCCTTATTAGGACGGTGATAGTCATTTTGTTTGTGACTTTTATTATGATTTGAGTATTTATATATTTAAACGAGAGTTAGTCGAATAATTTTCTCGTGTGATCAACCGTCATTCATACAATTATAAAGTTTATTTAGCTCGCATAGACAGTAGTCCTACGAGAGTTCAAAAGAATATTTCATACAACAATAGTACTAATTTTTTCTTTTTAAATTTAAGTTTTATATTTTCGTCAAATATATGAAAAAAATCATAACAAAAAGAGTACTTAAAATTTTGATGCTCCGCTTGATAGGGAATCAGTTAGGTAATACTCACTGCTCAATACTCATGCATGTCAGATTTTGCCATATATTATTTATTGTATTAAAAGTTTCTTTATTAAATATAAAATTATGTTGTTGATACAATAAAACACTCCATATCCAATTTAATAGGGATTAGTATTGAGACTATCTGACCACTAATTTTTTTTTCTTGTTTCATAGATCTTAAATTTAGCTATTTTTATTTTTATTTTTTTGCTTCTAAGCAAAAAGCTGAATTTTTTTTTTTAAATTTATTTGCTTTTATAAGCTAAGACAAATAAAAAACTGATAAAAAAGGAAAAAAATTCTACTTTTTTTTTGTTTATAAGTCAAAAAAACTTAAAAAAAATTGTATCAAACAATCCCTAAGTAGGCTATGGTAGGGCTTTTTTTCTCTTCCTTTTTGCTTTTAAAAATCCAAAAAGCAAGGAGGTTTGGTGATATTACTTTTTTAGTTTTTTAAAAGCATTATTTTTCTTATTTTTCACTGTGCTCATTTGTAAGTAATTTTTTTTTTTTTAAAAAAATGTGCCAAACGGGGCCATGATTTGTTTTTTTTTTCTTTCTATTAAGTGGTGCAATATTGATTATTAATGTGTCACTAAAGTGCTTAAAAAGGAGACAGTCGTTCCTGAAACCGTAACACTCAAATCTTTTTCCCAAAACAAAGTACATGCAGATATACATAGAAATATATATATATATATATATAGAACACATTATCATCATGCGTCGTCCAAGTAAAATACTAAGATAAATAGATCAGATAAATAAGGCGGTCTCCTTGGCGATACGACCGCCACCGTAAGCCCTATTACATCGATCGACCCCTCGCTTCTCGCTCCTTCTATATATAAAACGGGTCACAAAAGTAGAGCCAGTCCAGCCTCTTTGAGCGGAAACTGGAGAACGAGTAAAACTTGTATCCACCAAGGAAAGAGGGCATTGAGCGGGGTCTCAGACTTCCATATCTATTTCGCTCCGAGCTCGCTGAACACTCCCAACGGTAACGCCACCAGGAAGACCTAGCCCTACAATCGTTTTTATTGTTTTTGTTTTTGTTTTTGGTGTTCTGTTTTTGAGTTTGGTTCTGTTGCTTCAGATCTGATTTCTGAGGACCCTTTTCGTTGTTCTTTGTTGGGTTTTCAATTTTTTGGAGAAATAAGTGTGTTTGTGATTTGCGTTCGTCATCTTCGTTGTGTGGTTTGTTTAGATGGATCGGTATCAGAGGGTTGAGAAGCCGAGGCCGGAGACACCGATTAACGAGAACGAGATTCGTATAACCACTCAGGGGAGAATGAGGAACTACATTACTTATGCTACCACTCTGCTCCAGGTGTGTGTGTGTGTCTCTCTCTCTTTATATATATATATATATATATATGAACATTTATGGGATTTCATATATAGGGGTTGGTTTGTGTTTTTAGGGAGCTCACTGCACTGGTGTTGAACTTTACTGTTTAGATCAACAAATTGTGGCATTTTAATTTTCTTATGCGGTTCCTGTTTGTGCGATTGATAGCTCATCGTCTTTTTAGAAGTACGTTAGAAATTTGTTTTTCTGTGTAGCACTGAAAATTAGGAATGCTTGGGAAAATACTGTAAGTTCTTGCAATGTTCCCTTCTTTCTTGTTTTTTGTTTCTCCTTTCGGTAGAATATGCAAATGAGGAGAAAAGCTCAGATTGCATATTAATAAAAGGATGCCTTTTTGTAGAGGGAAGAAAAATAAGTAGCTCTATAAAGGTTTTATTTTTCTCTATAAAAGTTTTCAAAGCAAATGTGTGAGAATTGGGTGTGTTTTTGTCTCTGAAGATGTATAATTCGATGTGAGAATAGGATTGGGTAACTGCTTAGGTAATTAACTTTCGGGTACAAATTTTGTTCAGATTAACAATATCTAGATAAGGTCGTCGCTAATGTTTGAGTTTTGGGCTGTTCACCAATAACTTAAAGTGAGAGTTAGTTACTATCAATGGTTCCTTTCGCATGGAACCAGACCTTAGTTACCTAAAAATTTTAATATGTGACTGAGCTCTTTGAGTGCTATATCTGATGGAACTACAGGATTTCACTTGATGTTCTGTATCCCTTTATTTTTTATACCTGTTTTAGTCATCATCACTTTTGTGAGTTCATTTTACATTTATACTTTTCATGCAAACACAAATGTTCTTTCCTTTGTATCAGCAACCTGGTAGGCCAAATGGAATCTCCTCTCTCTCTCAACTTTGATGTCACAAATCTCAACCCCTTGTTTCGCACAAAAAAGTTGGGGGGTGTTGTACTGCACATTAGAAAACGGGAACATCTTATTTGTGCTTCATCATTTCTTGCAGTCTTTAGATTGACTTTTGCTCTCTCAGTCTCTCTTCTTTGTCTTACCTCAAATGTATTTTGATGTAAAAATTTGTAGGAGAAAGGATCTGATGAAATTGCTCTAAAGGCCATGGGCAGAGCTATCAACAAAACTGTGATGATTGCTGAATTGATTAAGGTAGTTAACTGCTCAGTGCCAATTTCTTAAAATTGTGTATGCTGTCTTCTGTGTACTACATGCTCTAAAAAATGAGTTTCTATATCAGAGAAGGATTGCTGGTCTCCACCAGAACACATCAATTGGTTCGATGGATATAACTGATACGTGGGAACCACTAGAAGAAGGCCTTCTTCCGTAAGAAGCAAAACATCTTCTTGCTTTTGTGCACTAATTTATTATGTCTGGTGCCATTTTATGGTTTTTAGGCTTATAATTTTCTTACTATTGCAGCCTAGAAACTACTCGCCATGTGTCAGTGATAACAATTACTTTGTCCAAGAAGGATCTGGATACGTCTTCCATGGGGTAAAGTTTACTAAGATTATTTCCCAGAGTTTTTTTCTTCATTTTTTCTGTTCTTGATATTTTTTGCGATAAGTAATCTCTATTCTTGACAATCAACTTGAGATTCTGCTATTCTGGATTAGCTATGGAACATTGTGATTATTTAATAGTGGGACACTGAGAGATGTTTAGATGGGCTAGTACAAGTAGGGTAAGTGCATATTATGTGTAGGTGTTTATATTTATGTATATTATTTTACTGCTTATGAAAAAAAGTATTATCAGTGCCTCTTGAGAGTTCTGTGAAGAGCTGCTAGCCTACATACAAGTCCATACTCTGCTTATTCTTGCCCATGAATGTACACGTTGACACCCTTTACTGTCCCATATCAATTAGCAAGCTTGTAATTATTCGTGAATGTTCATATGGGGGTCAACAATTCATGTGGTCCGCAGGAATCAGGTTTTGTGTAAGTTATCCATATTCAAGTGAACCGAGAGAACCTACCTCTAGAAGTTGTTTGCTGCTTTGATCTTTTTGAATAGTGAGCAGCCAGTAAGTAAGCCATAATAAAACCTTGTCTAAACTACTTAGGAATGTTGGTCTAAGTGAGTTCTTCTCCATTTCAAGTCTCAAATCTTAAAAAGCATGGATACGGACACAGATGCAGACACGAGACACAATATTTTCAAAAAATGAGGACATGAATACGGTAGGGACACGGCAAAAAAAATATTTTTATACATTTCTTATTTTTTATGTATGTGAATGTAAAATTCATAAATTACCAAAAACAAGATAAAAACATCTAAATAAATTTACAATTATAATACAAAAACTAACAAGTTAAGAATTTGAAGAATTGGATTTTGGTGTTTTGAAGTTTTGAAATTTATAAATTAGACTCTATTTAATACTTTTAACAACAACATTTTAATCCCACCATGTTGTAAAACGTGTCCAACTAATGGACACGCTTGTCCCCAATGTGTCCAAGAAGTGTCCACTAAAAAAATATTAATAAAACTATTGAGTCAAATCTATAGTTGAGACCCTTTAAATTTATGTAGGATTTGTAATATGATGAAGTGTAATTGAAAACCCTTTGAGTTGCTAATAATTAGTATCTCATCTTCTAACAATATTTTAGGTACCAACCACCTATTCCAGTTGATCAAGTGAAACCATGGAATGAATATGACTATGAAGGAGGTAAAGCAAAAATATTATATAATTGCTGATATCTGTTTCTTTTAAATATTCATATTATTAAGTTGTTCTTGTGTGGAATCAGAGGGCTCTCCTAATATGCGTGGGAGAGGACGTGGTGGTCGTGGAAGGGGTAGAGGTAGAGGCAGAGGTAGAGGTAACATACTTTGCGTTATATTCCTTTAATTCTGCGTTGGAAATAACACATATGGTGCCTTCAAGCAATTCTGTTCCTCATTCACTTCTTACATGTGCCAGCTTTTACATGTGCTACAGTCAACAGAAGATGAATAAGTTGTACAAAAGAAGTTTTATCATGAACTATTAGATTCTTTTAAAGCCAGTAAAATGTTCTTGTTTTGAAGGGACATGAAATATTTCAATTTTCAACAAACATATGAGATTACCATGAAAGTTTTGAAAGAAAGATAATCAGGCAATAATTAGCTTAATAAAAATATTAGTAAGACTACTGGAGGTTGGGAACATTGATAATTTTATGCAACTTTTCTGGATATAGGGTGTTAAAATATGTTTTTTTATTTATTTTGAGATAGACCAGAATATTTTTGGAGGTTATAGGAATTCTAGAAAAATACATATGAACAACAGCAATCTAAGCAAGGCAAGTGAATTAATGAAAATATATGGTGTGAAATTTTAAGTGAGTATTCTTGTTGGCTGTTGATTGGAATTAAAATTCCCCCCACCACCACCACCAACAACAACAACCACCCCACAACAACTGGTGCACTTGATCTACCAAATTGGTTAAATTTTTACTGAAGAGACAAATGTATAAAACATTTTCAAGTCAACTTTTAGTGCAATTGATCCTTCAAGTGGGACCTTACTAGACCTCACCATGTAGTCTTCAGATCATATTGGGATTTTTATCTATTTAGCATTAGGATTATTTTTTGCTTTTATCTACCAAGTCCTGCAAATTTGTGGCTACAGCAGAAACAGTTGATAACAGTCTTCTCCTTGTTTTTTCAAGTTCCTCATTCATGCCTCCCTGTATCTACAATTGGATGATTAGAAGTCATTCTCTTCCACTCTTCCAAATCAACTTAGTGACTTGAAACATTTCAAGCTTGAATGTGAATTCACATTGGCTGCAGGAATTGGGTTTTCAAGGTATAATAGCTGAGGCAATCTTTCCCAAAAAATTAGATAATGTTTGGTTCAGAAGTATTTCTGTCAAGGCACCAACAGATTAATTTTCAGTATCCTTGGTCGTTGGCTGTAGTTCTGCTTTGTGGCCAATATTTGCTTTATTCTTGCCCCTCTTACTCCTAAGTGTAACAGTTATGATCTATCTTCTTCAGGGAGTAGTAACAATGGAGTGGTGGAGTACAATGGAGATGGTGGCTGGGACGGTGGACGTGGATACGGTGGAAGAGGTCGGGGTCGGGGAAGAGGCTTTGGTTATCATGGACGTGGAAGAGGCTACGGTGGTGGGGATATGCAGCAAGAATTGGGTGGTTACAATGACTATGGTGGATCAGGGGTGGCGCCTGCTCAAGGCCACTGTAAGCATATATATATTTGTCATACCAATTATATTTTTTGTTATTTAATTAGAAAAAATGTTGGTCAATTAATAAAGAAATGTTTCCGTAACAATAGTAAATGCGAGAAGCCTAATACCCAAACCCAGGCGACCCTTGTAATTGGTCTTTCCTGAGTTCGTTGCGGGTGGAATTTCCTGCCGAGGTGCTGAATCTACAGTTCATCATGTTGTATACCACAAATTTTTGCTTGGCTCATCTGCATCCACAAAAATATCAAAATTTAGTCAGTTTTTTTTTCTTTTTTCCTATTATAGTAATTTATATTTCAACCTGCTAATGTAAAGCTATATTCATTGTTGCAGGGCGTGGGCATGGACGTGGCAGGGGCCGTGGGCGTGGGCGTGGGCGTGGTCGGGATTTCAAATCTGATGGTCCAGTGCAGGCAGCTGCCTGAGCGGCTGTGAGGTGTAGAATCTGGCTTAGATCCGTAGTTCTGAATGCCTGCTCTGCTGCTTATGTCTTGTTCTGAAGAAAAAGGGGGAAAAAAGAGAGAAAAATAGTGTATTCCAGCGATAATTTCCTAGGTTGGTTGTAGTTAGCAGCTGCTGTTGTTATGTGGCAGCCATGTTTTTGTAGTTTATAGGATTATTTTTATTCAATGCTGACAAGCTAAGTTGTACACTTTTCCTCATTTTTTAGTAGAAATAATAGAGCAGTACATTCTTTCATTCTTAATTCCATTAGTCTCTCTTTGTGGAATTGCAAGTTTCATGAAATTGTCTTGGTTGTTTGAACTTTGTATTACTTCTTTTCAGCCTTTAGCTTTATGTCTCTTCACGGGTGGAGCTGAAATGGTTTAGGTGTGGTTGGAATTGGCATAATGAGACTATCCATGCCTTCTATTGTTGGGAAATGCTCTTTTTGGAGTAATATTTCCATTACTCCTTTCGATGAGGAAAATTGGGAGTTATGAAGAACGATAGGCTGAAATTTTTTGGGTGGGGAGGCATAGTCAGCTGTCGAGCTAGTTTCTATGTTTTTTGTTCTTTTTTTCTGTTGAAACAAAACCGTAATTGTTTCATGTCCCTCGAAGCTCTTCATTTTGATGAGGATTGTAGTGGTGTTTAATGATTGTGATAACTTGCTTTGTTTACTCGGGCAAGTTTTTCATCAAACAGTTAATTAGTCTCAGATTAGAAGTTAAGCTTGATTGCTTATGCCAAAACTAGATTTTGAGTTGCGGTATCCTGGCACGGCCCTTGACGCTTTGAAAAGGTTTCTTCTGATGACCAACACTGGAAAATAAATGACTGAGCTATGCCCGAGTAGTACCTTACTAATGTGGGTATTCTATTGTGATTTTCATAAGAATTCAATTTTAAGGCTATAGTTTAATGAAGCTCATAAACGTGCTCGAGCCTTGAGCCTCTTTGAGTGGTTGGCAACCGGAAAGTCTCTCAGGATCAAAGTTGCCTTTGATGAAGTCAGATTAGGGTAAGCTCAGAAAGAACCATGAATTCCACCATTGGTTCGATAAGCATTACAAAAACCCAATATAGATTTCAAAGTTGACTGTCGGAGGGAAGTTCCCAATCCACGAGCACTCACTCACAAAGGGTTTAGAAGCCTTGTTAACCTCAAAAGAATCTTCAGACTTGGGCAAACCATCAACTGATATTGCTGTCTAAGGTGATATGTGGGGACGGCTTAAATTGCATTTTAGAAAGAAGAGAGTACCTTACAAGATTACACTTGCTCCTCTTTAGGAGGTCACACTACTAAAAAGTTAACGTAAGTTGCATTGTTTAATATTTTTTAGTTTTAATTGTTTACAAAATTCTAAAAAAAAAATTAAAAACACCAAAATAAATCCAATGGTAACTAACCTACAAATGTCTGTCCCTAGACCACAAAAAACACACAAAATAAACAAACAAAATAAACAAACAGTAAAAACACACAACAAACAACAAGAAGTCTACTCTAAAGAATCTTACAGGTGTAGTAACATTTGAAGTGGAGGGAATAACCTTCATAAACAACATTGCAAGCAAATCAGACCACTCTTAAACTCACTCATTAAGGATATTATTATGAAACCACAGCACTGGACTAACAAAAAAGCAAATAAAATTAATAACTAAATCCAAAATTTTGGGTTTAAATCTCTGATAAAACAAAACTCCCATCAAGACTGTTCGAGTCCTCAGTATTCCAGATACCCGAAAATAACATAAAAAAATAGCTTGATGACAAACTGCCCTAAATAACATCAAGAGACAAATGAACCATGATCAACTAAATTGCACCAACAGTCCAAACTCTGAATGGTTTGCAATATTATGGCTTCACGCGTCCATAAAACTTCTGCTTCTCTTCTGTAGTCTGGAAGCGCCCATGTCCAAACTTTGAAGATGTGTCGATGAACTTGAGTTTGATGTCCTCAAGGGCCAAACGGGATGTCTGTGTGAGCAGAGACTGGCGAAGCGTAACAACCCTCTTCTTCGGGCCAACACAGCATCCCTTGATCATCAGATAATCATCCTTTACCACACCATAGTGAGGGAAGCCACCCATAGGAGTAACATCTTTCTCAGTCCTAATTTATATGCATATTAGAGAAAATAAGTCTACATACTAAAAAGGGGAAAATAACAAAAACAAAAACAAAAGCAAAAGAACAAACAAAACAAAAAAGCACCAACATTCCAAATTTAGAATAATGGTTAAGGCCATGTTAGCCACAGCTTATTTCAAAAGAACTGTGTAGCAACCACTACAAACGGAATACAGAATTAACATCCTCCAAAACTCATCACTTTGACATTAAAGCCAGAATTTCTTCACTATGTGAAGCAAATGCACAAAAACTATCTTTTGTCTCCAACATCAATAAATGATTTGATAAAGTTCTTTAGATAAATAACTAACCTGTCAAACTCAGTGATGGCAGTGTGGGACTCCTGCCCAGCCTTGCCGAGCTTATAGATTTTCTTATTCATTTCAGTTCGATGGTGATATCCATTCTGACCAGCCCTGGCAACAGTGAACGAAACTCGGGCAGGGTGCCAGGCACCAATACATGCCACTTTCCGTAGACCCCTGTGAGTCTTACGTGGAAGGCGGGTGACACCCCAACGAGTGACAACACCTTCATAACCTTTACCCTTTGTCACACCTATGATGTCAATCATCTCATCCTTCTGGAAAACAGCATCCACAGGAACTTGTTTCTCAAAGAAGCCATAAGCATAATCAACTTTCTGAGCAATGGTCCCACCATTGACCTGGATCTCCATCAGGTGTGCCTTCTTCTGCTTCAGTCCTTTCATTTTCCTTATCTGTAACACAGTGAAAACTATGTTATAATGAAAGGCTAGTGCCAGATTGAAAAGGCTGCATGCAAGACATCAGTGACAATTAAATGGAGCAAGTCAGACAGATATTGAAGCAAGTCATGAGAATGTAAGGATCAAATTTCAACCAGAAGCTTTAGGAACTGAAGAGGAAATAGGCCTGAGCAGCTCCTAATTAATTTTTTTTTTTTTTTAATGTTGAATGGTTACAGTCAACCATTCATAGGAATTATGTCACCAATGCGAAGAAAAAACTTACATCTATCATCTTAATTGACTGATTTTTAATCCAGATGTTTCAGCCAAAATTCAAGAGACCCTACAGGGATCAACACCATAGTGACTGTACAGAGGTAGCCTAAAAATTCATGAGAAGCTTGAATAATACATCTGATGAAACAACAAAAAAAAAACTTTACAAGTAGTAATGTTTCTTTTTCTTCTGAAAAACAGTGGTATCTGCTAACATCACAAATTTACAAGGATAACGGAACACCTATTACCTGTAAGAATATACATGCAAATTCTAAAGGAAGCTTTCTGTTACGATACAAAACTAAAGAAAGCATATAGGCCAGGATTGCATCACATTTTGCAGAAGGAAGTACCATGGAATAAGAAAGAAAATGAAATGAAATGGATAACTTAAAAGAAATTAAGCGGCCTACGTGAAACGGGATAGTGGGGGCACATATTTGAATGTTATAAATTTAGTACCTGAGTGTGAGCCAAAACCCGAATAACAGTTGCATATTTTTTCATTTTCTCAAGCTGTACATGGATGTCTTTCTTCCCTTCTTCAGTCTCATACTTTTTGGAGTATTTTGTAAAAGCCTTCTTCTTGGACTTGCACCAGTTCTTGTAGAATCTCCTTTTTAGCTCCTCACTCAGATGCTGAGCCCATACAGTGTTCAATGAACGGAGACCACGTGGTGTCTTCACATAAGCAACCACTCCAACAATGACCATCGGAGGAGTCTCAACAACCGTTACAGCCTCACATGTCTCCTTCTTGTGAAGTTCTAGAGGAACAAATATATTAGAATTGGAATTTGTAGTAAAACAACAAAAAGCTGAAAAAAAATCTAATAGCAATACTATGCACCATATAAGTAAACAATCAAAGAATAAATCAATTGACCTCAACTAACATAACAATCTTACTCTAGAACAGAGTAATATTTGCAAATCACAGGCATGCCCTCCCCGAATTGAAAACTTTAGTTCACAAAGAGTTCACCCAAGCATCAGCCTATTGTTCCAAGCCCCAAAAATTGAAAGGTCATCAAATTTTACAGGATAATAAAGTCAAGCAAAATAAATTGCTCAGAAAAGAAAGAATTTAAATCATATCCAAGCACTTTACATGAGTTTCAACACCACTATCTCCTATGACTTAAATCAGACTCTTCTAACCCAAAGGGAAAACAATATAGACTTTTCAAGCATCTTACTAGTGCTTTTTACTTTACAAAGCATAATTTTGCTGTCTGTTTTGGATCAATTACAAACCAAATAAATCATCAGACTTAAAAATCAAATGTCTGAGTGAAACTGTTCTGCTAAGAAAAGCAAACCAGAATATATAAGTTGCTTACTTGAACCAGGTTTTTCCACCTCCCTGACAATATGGGTCATCCCAGCCTTATAACCAAGAAAAGCGGTAAGCTTGCAAGGCTTGTTTGGGTCATCCTTTGGGAAAGCCTTCACTGCAGAAATCCAAGAAGAAAAAACCCTATTAGAATAACATAGTTCTACTCTTATATTGCCTACAACACATGAATGTATCATGCACAGATGGATCTAAAAAAATATATATAAAAAAAACTCATGAAATCAATAGTCCTTGCAAATCATGCTAAGAACAATAACAGAAGCTACAGTATTGGGGGGAAGGATTGACTAAAAAACAAGAGACAAAGTTGGTTAGCAGTCCCTATCCTAAAAAATTACACGAATGAGTAAACCTTGTCTTTGCCTTAGACACACACAGCCAGAAATTAATTTATTTTGGTCAGATGATCATCCTCTATGGCTGATCCTAAGGGATCATAACATATTTAATAGCAGGGTGTAAACCTCAAAAACAAAAAAACACAACCATCATCAATGGTATTTTTTCACGCCAGACAGCCATCAAGATTTATTGAAGTTGCCTTGTCAAACACCTATGTCAAATTGCAATTCTCACATCATACCCATGAATCATGAATTCAAATCATGAAAGAGGATCTGAGATAAAACTTGTGCGGTAAATGTCGTGCAGTTATTGCTTCATCAAATGAAAACGGGCAGACAAACCAAGCAAACCAAGCATACCTTTTCCCCTGTGGCGAGCAGCGCGTTTCCTCGGGAGAAATCCAAGGGACCCGTGCCTGGGATGCTCAAACTTCCGGTGAGACATCCTTCTCCTCCTTCACAATTTTAAATGGGGAAAAAAAAGTGAATATTGAACAAATCAACAAAAGAAAAAATCCTTCCAATTTACTAACTGCGTAACAGAATTATACCAAGTCCTGAAGTTAATATAGGCAAAATCTACCGATCAAACATAAACATATTCAAATATGAACGTAGAGATGTAACTGCATATAAATGAACCTGGGTTACTGACAAGAACTGAATAACAAACTCTGAAATCTCATAAGAAATTTTGACAAATATACATTATATACACACACATATATAAACTTCCTGTGCATTCCATCTCAGAGGACAGATTACCAAACATCCAGACATACGCAGGAGTAATTCTGCATTAAAAAATTAGATGACTTGAAACCCAATTGTTATATTAGTCTTGCAGAGCTGTGGAGCTGAGGCTTAAGACTCAAAACATAAATGTATAGATATAAAAGCATAGGAATGTTACGGCTGAGATCTACACCGGAAAAGCAACGTTGAACATAGAGACGAATCTGGAATATTTTGGGTTTTCCCAAACGTTTATGGAACGGTCTGAGTTGAAATGAATCAACTCAGAAAGGCCAACATGCATGTCTTACGCAATTTTCAACTTCACACCAAAATAATAATCGTCACAAAACAGAAATGAATTAAAATCGAGCCTTGACCTTACAATCAAACTCAAACGATCATGAACTTCAATAAAATTCATAAACGTAGAGAGAGAACCTGAGCTCCTTTGCGCCGACTGACTTCCTTCCAGAGAGAGAGGCCGGCTAAAACCCTAGCTCCTTCCTCTATATAGTAGTTGAATTTGCACAAATTAACCCTAAAGATTTTTAAAATTATAGAATCGCCTCTCTCTGATCCGACCCGTTGGCCCACCCGAATCCATCCCATCCAAAGCCCTATCACCTAACAAAGTATGAATTTTAGAGTACCCGTAAAAGTTGAATATTTTTATAGATTACTTTTAAATTGTTATAAAAAAATAATAATAAAATGTGAATTTGGTTTTAAATTTTGGCGTTACATAGCAAAGGATTTGACTAACGAGGGGCACTTTTTAGAAAAAAACTATTTACAAAGTATATTGTGTTTAAAATTTGAATTTATTAATAAAAAATAAAATAACAGAGAGAAAAAATATAAAAAATAAGAGATTTTAAATTATTACATTTTTTTATTTTTATGCTCTTTTATCGTTTACTCTCTTTAACAACTAAACTTATGATTTAATTTTATGTCATTTTTCTTTTATTTTGTTCTCAACAATTTCATGATCTAAACGCATCGTATTGATTACACATTACAATGTCACATATTTGAATCTGAATTATTAAAACAATGTTGAACTTATTCTTTTCACATAACTACTTTCAAGATGTCACTTAATTTAGTTGATCCTGTTTACCAATGTTAAGTCTTCCAAGTGAGGTCATGTCTGGGCTTCGGTATAAATCTTGCTTTCCTATCCTAAAGTCTTACAAAAGAAAAAACCCAGATGCTACAAGTGTTTGGGGATATTCGGGGAGGGATTAGATTGTCAATTCCTTGAGGTCTGCACATTCTTATTTGATATGAAAAAATGCCATGATAATAGCAATCCAGTCAAATTGTTATCCTATACTTTTTTTTCCTTAAATCTAGCCAAAAATAGTATAAGACATCTCATTCAGAAATTTAAATCCATTATTTACGTAATACTGTCTATAATCCAATTATATTGCTTATCCCTCTTAATTTTATCTAGGAAACAAAACGCAATTGTATAACAAAGGCCTATTAGAGAAAATCATTTAAAAGAAGATAAAGACCACACTCCTTGACCTAGAATCAACATGACAAACGAAGTTACTGATTATATAATTTATTTGATTAGGTGGTTCAACTACTTTTTCTTTGAAAAATGCTATTACTCTAGAAATTTGTATAGAAAACAATAACATTTTATAATTAAATGTCATTATGATGTATGTTATTATTTTAAAATGAAAATATCTTATCCGCATTTGCATACTGTTGCATAATATCACCAAGATATTGTTGAGATGGCCAATTTTGTCATTTAATCGCTTCTTATGTTACTTTAAGGCTTATTATCTTGTCTGTTTGTATCATCTTCTAACAAAACTATACTTAAAATAAAATATTCAAAATACAAAGTACATATACAATTCTCAATTCTTAAATCCACCACTTAATATTATAGAATACTGTAGCTAAGATTTTTTGTAAGCTTCAATTCATTCTGCGAACCGCCAAGATAAATACCAGAAAGCTTACAAAAGCAGAAGATCATAAGAATGCGTCGACCTTCTTTGGGCTAATGGCACTTCTAAGATTAAGTTAAACAAACTTAATTTCAATGAATTGAAATAAATAAATCTATTCTAGCTCTCAATTGTGTGTACATTGTTCTTCTCTAACTTGCTTTATTTATAGGCTTCGGACGTCCTACTCCGTCTAGGAGTTGTTCGTGATATCTTCTCCATCTAGGAGTTTTCCCTCCTTTGGGTTGGTTCTAGGAATTGAGCCTATTCTCTTAGGTCCTTTTCTTACATGGGTTGGGGTTCTTTGGCCTATTGGGCCTTTCTTGTTAGAGATAGTAATGGACCGGAGAAAAGTGGAGATTCGACTGAACTCGCTCGGTTCAGAGAGAGTATGAAGGATTCAAAACGGGGATGGAGATTAAAATGAAAATCCATAAGAATATGGAGACGGGGATGGGCCAAGAATAGCAAATGATAGTAGCTTGTTTTAAAATTGTTTTCATAAAATTGTTAGACAAGAATAGCAAGGTTAGACAAGAATACTAGTTCTATGAAATTATTTTAAAATTTTGGTAAACATAAAAAATAAATTTTGTTGTGGAATAGATGTAGCAACAATGTAATAAGTGTTGGTCCAAAAGGCAATCCAAGAGGGGGGTGAATTAGGTTTTTCGCAGATTAATACCAGTTAAGATTAATTAAAATTAATCTAAGCAATGTAACAGTGATCAATCTTTATGCAATGCAATGTAATTAGTAGAAATAAAGAAAACAGAGCAATAGAAGAGAGACACAGATTTATCGAGGTACAACCACAAACTATGGTCTACGTTCTCACCCTAAGACCTCCTTGAAGTCTTCTTCCACTATGTAATTACCTATTAGAAGATGGGCTACTGATTGACAAAGTGCTCAGCTCATTATATAAAGAACTTTTCACCGAGCTCTTCAATCTCTAAGTGGTTTTGTCCAAGCTCCACTCAAACTTTCAAGAGTTTTGCTTTCACAAGAGAACTCTCAAACTCTCAATTACAAGTGTATATGAATATACAAGTAACAAACAAACTCTCTAGCAAGAGTAAATTTTACAATCTAAGCTCACAAGAATAAAATAGGAAGAATGTTCAGGAATATAAGGTTGATTAGTGATTCCTGTCTCTAGTTGTTTCTTCCTATTAATTCTTGGTTATAAATGCAGGTGGAGGCTTATATATATATCCCTGTATTGATTCCATCCATTAGTGGTTGTTGGGGATCATTAATGCACGTCCAGTCCGTTATAACGTTAAGAAAAATAGTCGTTATATCAGAGGAGTCGGCTCTAGATTTGTGGAGTTTGACACTTTCTGCTTCTGCATTTACCAGATGTAGTTCACTGACTTCATGAGTCTACTCTTCATATCAATGAGGCGACTCCTTGTTCATTTTGTCTTCATATTTTTGGCTTCTGCTATTATGAGGTGATACTTCATTATCGGGAGTCTGCTCTTTGTTCATTCGATTTTTCAGCCTTTTACTTCTGTTGTCATGAGGCGACTCTTTGTTTTCATGTGTCCACTCATTGATCATTTCATCTTCAAGCCTTTGCGTCTGTCTCCATGAGGCGACTATTCATTTTAATGAGTCCACTCTTTGTCTATTTAGTCTCCAGGCTTTTTGCTTCTGTAATCAAGAGGCGACTCTTCATTGTACATGAGTCCGCTCATTTATCATTTCGTCTTTAGGCATTTTTCTTTTGTAACCATGAGGCGACTCCTCATTTCAATGAGTCTGCTCATTGCCCAGATATCTGTATTCTATCTTCCAATGATTCAGATCATCTTAGCATAGGTATAAGATATTCAAAGAATATGTCTTTGGGGTATGATGATCAATCAAATCTTGTTAACTCATCAGAGTTAACTTCTATTCAATTTGGATTGAATCAATCATTGGATATTGATCTTCTTCTTGAATCTCAAACTGTCAAAGCTTTATTTGATCAATGTTCATCGTTTCTTCTTCATTTGCAAAGCTTTCTTGTTTCATTATAGAACATTTTTTTCAATGCCAAGCTTTCTCAATTACGTAGAGCTTCACAATGCTTGATTTCTGATTTCCTTTATTTGCTAGCAATTCTTCATTTTTCATTAAAATCACTTCACTGAGATCATTGCAGACATGATGAAGCCTTCATGCATCTAGTCTTCATGGATCCTTTATATTATAGAAGAATTCTTTACTTGGATTCTAGGTAGGGATCAGATAATCATTATAAGCCATCTTCTTAGCAACTTCAATCGTATTGTCTTGAATTGGTCTTTGCATACTAGATGAAATAATCTCTTGAGCTTTTTCAAACTTTTCAACAAACAATTCATTTCAACTGAGCATTGCACCTCCTTAACTGATCTTTGCATATTCTGATGAAGTTTTCAGTCTAACGCAAATCAATCTTCATTGAATCTATGCATACTTAATGAAAGCTTCATTTGAACACCTTCAATCTCTTCAAATGTAAGACATTTGCTTGAAGTAGAGATAAGCGACAATCCTCTGTTTGGTTCATTGCATAGCTCTTGAAATTCATTGCTTGATCTTGAACTTATTGTGCATTCTTCTTGACATGTATTAGATTTAAGATTCAACTTTAAGTCTAAGTTATGAACTTTGTTAATCTGCACACTAAGTAGATTCATTAGTAAAACAACACAAGGTTTAATTATCATCGAAATCATCATGGAAATTAACCTTAAGTCAACAAGGGTCAATTTTAAGTCAACAATAAGGATATGAATATACAAGATTAGGCTTCACCATATAATTAAGGGGGCTTGACCCACACCATCTTAGGTTGTACTCGAAGAGAATCCCTGGCACTGTGATTCCTTCCAAGGCCTTCCTAGGCATGAACTGAGAGGTCCCTTGTTTCAAGCATGCAAGAATAGAAGGTAGAAGATAGGGATTAAAATAGAAGAAAACTCAAGTGGGTTAAGAATGAGAAGAGAGAGAAGGGGATTACATAAAAGTAAATAGATTACCTTGTCTTCTTCTTTGCTTTGATGCTTTGATGGTGGACTTTGCTTGGACTTTGGAAGCTTTGAAGGTATAACACTTGATCTTCAATGGATGCTTGAGGTAAGGATTTGAGTGTATAGAAGCTAGGGTTTGAGTGTATGGAGGCTATGGTTTGAGGGGGCTTGAGAAAAAGAGGGTTTTAAGGGTATTCGAACTCTATTTTCAAAGAGACAGAGTTTCTGGAGTGATTTTGTGGCCCAGAATATGCAGGGGGTTGCCTATATTTATAGGCTATCAAAATAGGGACTAGTGCTTGTTCCAGTGGCGCAAGGCCAATTTTTGGCCTAGCACCACTACAACAACTTAGAAAATGTTTTAAGGCGGTAATAAATAGATATTTGACTCTTGTGACGCAAGACAGAAGATTTGGACGTTTGTCTTAGTGACTGCCATACAATTTTTGGCTTGGTTTCATTAAGAGTGAGTTTGAAATGTGTAGGCAACTTATCAAACCAATCCAAGGCAAATTTCCCTAGGTTGGACGAGAAAACCAGGCACATCAAAGACTCATCCCTAGTCCACAGGGTCATCAACTGTTTGTAGTGCTTGATGTGGCTGATGGGTCTAATTACCCATTGTAAATAGTGAACCTTGGGGCTGTGAACTTTCTAGGTGGCTTGCTCCTCTCTATCTCTTTTGTGAACGGAAAGGACGTTATATGCTCCAGAGCTTTTTGTGCTACGTTCTGGGCAGTTCTCCTCTTGGGCTACTTGATCCTCCATTCCAATTGCTGGTTTAACCGTCATGTGAGGTCTTCTCGATCTCTTTGGTTATGTGATCAACCTCTATCCTGGTGTTGATTCCCAGCGTGGAAACTTGCCATATGGCTAGTGCTAGAGGCATGGCTTCTGGGGTGGTTGACAGACGGTATGCTCGGGCTTCTAGAGTCTGCCCTCCTCTTCCTGTGGTTGGAACGGTGCCTGTGCCATTTTTCAGTTCTTCCTTGATGCACGTTTCACCTCTCTCTCCGATCCCCTTAGTTGGCGACCTCGTCTCTGATTGTCTTGATTTCCGTCATTAGGTCGATAATCTCTTAATCACGTCTTCTGAGCTCGCTCTCAGTAACCCTGCGGTTTAAGTTCCTGAGAGGGAGATTATGAGGTCGTATAGGGTTCCCCATTGTACAAGGCCCTCTATAAACTTCTTCTATCGATAGGTCAGGCATCACGCGATAGATTTCTAAGTAAAGTCACCGGTTCCCCGTAAGCACCCCATTTTTGCCCACTCGGCAATCTCCGGCCCGACCAGATTCAGTTTCCAACATCACAACACATACAAGCTCAAGACTAGCCTTTCAATCTCCAATCCAGTCAACGGGTCGCTTCTCGGGTCCACAAGGATCCGCTAGAGCCTTAAGCACCATTATTCCAAGCAGTTTTTTTGACCGGGCGGTCCCGGAAACCAACGCCATACAGGTAGCTTCTCGGGATCGGGTGATCTCAAGGACCAACACCTCATCAAAGATTCTAGACAGTTCACTTTTGGCGCCTACTAGCCCGCCAATGTAGAATGTTCGTCATTCGGTGGTTCTCTGGGACCCAGCGTTCTCGGAGACCAACACCACCCTTCGAGGTAGCTTTCTGAGACCAGGCGTTCTCAGGAACCAACACCACCCCTACAGGTAGCTCTCTAAGACCAGGCGTTCTTAGAGACCAACACCGCATAGGTAGTTTTTTGAGACGGGGCGGTCTCGGGAACCAACACCTAGGTCAACAACAGCGCCTGCTAGCCCGACTCGGTGAAAAATGACCAAATCTGCCCCTTGGGCCTCCAGGCACGTTTTGGGAAATTTCAAAATCCCTCAAAATGATAAGTCCATCCTTCCATAATGTTGTCAAACCATCAGGCGTCCCCCGCATGCCATTTGGTCTAAATCCGGTCCTATTCCAGCTCACTCTGGTCAAAATGACCATTTTACCCCTGAACGACTCAGCACGGCACAAACCCCGCTGAATGGCGAAAAACTCTCTCAAAACCATCCTTGAACAGCCCTACACGCCTAACACAATATACCGGACCATTCCTGACCATTTCCAGCCAACTCCGGTTAAAATGACCGTTTTGCCCCTGGGAGCCAAAAACGCCCCGAAATAGCACCGGCCTTGGGGTTTCGAGCAAAGGATGTCACCGCACGCCTTTGTTTAACCCAAGGAACACCCTACGACACTAAACTCACACGACGCGATAAAAGTTCCCTGGAGCGTCTCGCAGATGCTCCACTTAAATTGTCTTTTCTCCCGATTCCCTGATTATATCACACCGTCAACCGACTTGAGAAACGCGTAAATCAGGGAATTCTCAAAAGCTCGTCCATAGATCTTTCCACCGATACGGTTCGATCGAATAGATCACTTCCTGAAGCCCTCCATCGTATGGTGCGAAAACTATAACTTTCAGCAACCCTTGGAGCGTCTCGCAGATGCTCCGCCAAGGTTGACTTTTTCTTCGATTCTCTAATCAAAACGCACCGTCAAACGACTTGAGAAATGCGTAAATTTGGAAATTCTAGAAAGTGTTTGTTAGAGTACTTTCCATCGGAACGGTCCGATCAAATAGATCGCTTCTCAAAGGCCTCGATCACATCAAACGAAAACAGCCATTTTCAAACACCCACGAAGCGTATCACAGACGCTCCACAAAAGTGTCCTTTTTGGCATGCTTCCCAAGGCGATATCACTCACCTCCAAACATAATTCAAACTTTTCAAAAACATGAAAGTTCATCGGAAGCGTTAGGAAAACATCTCCAGTGCGACCGATTTCCCCGGAACCTTCCCAATTGACCTAACTATCGAGGTAAAGTTTGGGCGAATCTTCCCAGTGATGGAGCGTATGCTACATGCGCTCAAATTTTGTTCAAATCGACTGACTTTCGATCTACGGTCGAGATTTAATCAGTACATAGGATGCCACGTGTTATTTTGGCAATGGAACAGTACTTGCGCATGTCATACATGCGCACAGCCAATGTTTGGCCATGCCCATGTAGCACATGCGCATGGTCTGTTCCAGATTGCCTATAAATAGAGGCCTCCCCCCTTGCATATTCCAGGTCCGAAATTGATATGAAACTCTGCTGAAATCACTCCAGAAACTCGAATCTCTACATATACTCCTCCCTTCCAACACTTAGGCTAGATTCTACCTCTCCTAAGCCTATACACTCCATATACAAAGCCTCATACACACTTATGCACTCCACTCAAGCCGCTCAAGCCTTCTTAAAGTCACTCAAGCTCCAATCAAGACATTTATTGAAGACTGCAAGAGTGTTGAAGGTAAAAGGTGGTATCCCTTTTACATTTGTGCTCTCCCCCACTCTTCTCTTCTCCCTCCTAGCCTACTTAGGCTATTCTCTATTTTAATCCCCATCTTCAACCCCCCTTTCTTGCATGCTTGAGCCAAGAGGGCTCCTAGATCATGCCTAGAGGAAAGCAAGTAAGAGCCACCGTGTAGGGGGACCTCTCACTAGCCTACTTTAAGATGGTATGGCCTAAGAGTCTCTTGTTTGTATGGTGAAGCCTAAAAGCCTTGTATGTGAATCATGACCCCTGGCATATTATTATTTTGATCATGTCTTGTATGCTTGGCTTCATTTTATATTTATTGCCATATTCCACAATGTTTGCATTGCTCTTAATTTTATGACATTTCTAAGTTCTACATGTCCTTTAAAAATTGTTCCAAGAGTTAGCCCCTTGAAGTTTAGGGTGAGACCTTAAAAGTCATGCCTTAGAAAATCCCTCACAACCTCCTAATTCATTCTTTTACATCATTGCATAAAAGTTGTTGTCAAACCCTCTAATTTTCAAGGTTTCCATTCTTTCTAAGTTAGTGGTTGGAATGGCCCCATGGAACTCTCTCTTGAGTGGTCTCCCTTTTTATTGGTCATATGAACCCTCTCTTGATGGAATGGTTCCCTTGAAAAATGGTTTTCAAAATCCTCCCCCAAAGATGATTTCAAAAATGCATTCTCTCCATCTTTGCATAAAAATGATGCTCTAAAAATTACCATCATTATGTTGATTTTTGAACCCTTGTATTCTTGTCAAGATGATGGTTATAATGGCCATGAGGAAACCTTCCTTGGAATGGTTTCCAATCACCAACCATACAAACCCTACTCTTGACTAGAGTCAAAATTTTCATAGAAATGATCTTCATAAAGATTGCCAACCAAAGTCCATTACACATCATGTTTTGTTTTCAAAACTCTTTCCAAGAATGCATCAAAACAATTTTGAAAACCATTTTCCAATCTAACCGTAGGTTAACTTGACCCTAGTTACCTAACCATAGGTTAACTTGACCTTAGTTGCCTAACCCTAGGTTAACTTGACCCTAGTTGCCTAACCCTAGGTTAACTTGACCCTTTTTCTAAATGATCATTCAATTTTCAAACTATTCTCATGACCTATTTTTCCAAAACCTCTTACTCTCTTGATTTCAAAAAAACCAACTCCATAAACTCTTCAAATGTTCCTACATTCCATCTTTAAGGCATTTCTAAAAATATTTTCAAAAGGTCACAAACCTAAGGTGTCCCTAGCCCTTTCATGGCTAGGGATTTAAAGGACAAGTGATAAATCAAGAACAACCTCTAAGGTTGTCCATATTAAGATTCCGAACCCCTAGCCATTTCCAAAAACCACTCTCCAAAACCAATTCATCAAAACATTCTAAAATCATACCTCCAAGGTTTTCAAGACAAAATTTCAAAAACATTCTCAAACTCTCTTGAGTTATCCAAAAACATTTTCCAAAACTCTCTCAAAATTGACCCAAAAGCATTTTCAAAGCACACCACTATCCAATTTCAAGTCAAAACTTTTAAAACCACAAAGAGTCTTCAACTTCCAAAGACCTCAAAGTGTTTTAAACTTTTTCAAAGACCTCAAAGTGTCTTAAACTTTTCCAAAGACCTCAAAGTGTCTTAAACTTTTTCAAAGACCTCAATGTGTCTTCAAATCTTCCAAAAGCCCTAATACGCCTATTTTTCCTCGGGCTCTTGCCCGAACTACAAATGACCTGATTCTCGCCAAATGAGATACGTAGGCAACCAAAAAAGGTGCGGTCATAACTTTTATTTCAACCCCAATCTCTTTTTCAAAAATTCCAATCAATTCAAAGTTTTTATTCCAAACTCTTTCAAAACCTCTGTTATTTTCAAAATTTTTTCAAAAACTTGTATCATGCATCATCCATCCGAAAAGTGATGACTAAACCCCGTTTTCAAAAATTCTAAAGTGGATATTAAGTGGACAATGGTAACCGGTTATTCTAGTGAGTGAACCAAGGGTGATTAGACATGTAGGTACCGAAAGGGCGGGGTAGGGTGATGATCTTAGGATATCTTCCCTACACGTAACCAACCCCCGAACCTTAGATTTCTGTTTTCGAAAGACCAAAATGGAGTTATTTTCAAAAAAGGGCTTAAACATTTCAAAAGGTAGCCAAACAACCTATTTTCTTAAAAACCCTCTCTTGAGGGAGTTTTTCAAAACCTTTTCCAAGAAACCCTAAGTTTAATCTTCGGATTAACACTTAGTTTTAGGTGTCCTAACTCACATTAATGAAGTTAGGTGGCGACTCCTACTTTTCTAAAAAGCCCTTAGTCAAATCAATTTTTAAACCCAGTCGCATTTGTTCTTCTAGGGGGACGAGTTCTAGTGACAGAGTTCCACGCTTTATGGTCTCCGAGCCAAAAGGACCTTAGACACCCAAAAAACCGGGGTGCGACATTCCCCTAGGCCTAGCAATGAGCCGAATTCTCTGGGTATTCCCAAGGTACTTTGCCACTTGAAGTAGCATGGCTTTGCGAGTGTGAAGCTTGTGGAACCACTCCCGCTCTAGTACTCTCTGTACTCATCTTTTCTTAAGGCTTCCCACAGACAACACTAATTGTAGTTGGGATTTTCGTAAGCCTCAATCCGCTTCGTGAACCACCAAGATAAACACTAGAAAGCCTACAAGAGCAGAAGACGATGAGAATGCGTCGACCCTCTTTGGATCGATAGCATTTCGAAGATTAAGTTAAACAAACTTAATCTCAATGATTTGAAAGAAATAAATCTATTTTAGCTCTCAGTTGTGTACCTTGTTATTCTCTAGCTTGCTTTATTTATAGGCTTCAGAGGTACTACTCCTTCTAGGAGTTGTTCATGATATTTTCTCCTTCTAGGAATCTTCCTCCTTTGGGTCGGTTCTAGGACTTGAGCCTAGTCTCTTAGGTCATTTTCTTACATGGACCGGAGTTCTTTGACCCCTTGGGCCTTTCTTGACCCTCAAGATAACTCTGTTTGATATCAGGCTTGTGCCTGCTAGGTTGGTCCAAGCGCAACAACTTGCCTGCTTTGTGTTCGGTAGGTCGGGCCTAACTTCACACAAGTTGGTCCACTCTTCTTGGTGAACCTACTTGGTTTAATTCTTTGATCGCGGTCCTTTTAGCACACAAATACGAACATTAAAATAAAATGAAGGAACATCAAGTGAAAAAAAAAAAGAAACAAAATAAGAATATGGATAATGACGACGATATTGATAATAATAACCTTAATTGATTAATTGACTTATTTTGTGTGTTACATGTAATTTTAGATTCGACTAAGTGTTCATTATTTATCTAGTAGTTGAACTTACAGCATACTAAACTCAAGTTCATAGAAACCACGAGGGGTAGACTAGTTCCCTGATTTCTCATGCTAAGCATGACTTTTTCCATGCCACCTGTTGCCTGCAATCAACCATGCAATACTTAAAAAGCTAGACACCCTGCAGAAAAAAATAAAGAACTAATTTGGTAGCATCCTTATTGGCACTTTAAGTAATATAAACTATGTTAGATGATGTGTTTTTATTATTTTATGACTTCATTAAATTGTTTCGTTTGTATTCATATTTTTTTTTTCACTTTTTTTGTTAGCCTACTTTCAACCACGATGGTCATACCGATCAGGAGTGTGCATAGCTTGGGTTGAGTAAGGTCCGTGCTAAATTTAAAATTGACCCGATCTTGATCGGTTCCAAAATTTTAGACTACAACCAAATTGAACCTACCAGACTCGATTCGAGTTGGTTCGGTTCGGTTTCATGCCTCGAATTAGTTCGGGTTGGTTTCACTTTTATTGTTTATAATTTAACTTCTTTACTAAAAATAAAATAAAATAAAATAATAGGTTTGGCATTACATTCTTAATTTAAAAAAAAATAAAAATAGCATATAAACACAAATTAATAATAATTAAGTACAAATAATAATAATTCAATAGCATATATAAAATATATATAAAATTTTATGAGATATAAAGATCGAGTCTCGGTTCGATTCGAGTTGATTCAGTTTCGATTCAATTTGGGTTTAAAAATTGTAAAACCGATAACTGAACTGAATTGATAGGGTTGATCATTGTTAGACCCAAAATCAAACTTATTCTTTGACACACCAGAACTAAACAAGTAATAGAGGCCGAATTAATTTGGTTCTCAGTTATCTTCGTTCATATGTGCACCCCTAATACCAATACTCACAGTTTGGGCTGGGCTGGGCTGCGCTGCATAGGACAGAGAACCTTAAGGTCCAAATACGCAGAGAGTAGATTAGGGCAACGTCACCAAGTTCACGCGTCACCATATTCACGGCCGATTATATCTCTATATATTACCCCATTCTTGAGACTTGCAATGCGATTATACAAACTGCGAATGGTGGCGGCTCTCTCTATACGAACATCTGCGATTTTAACGAGTGAAAGAGGTTTGGTTATATCTATGTGTATGCATGTGTACTTTAAATACTTCTGTTGATAAACAGAATGATGAAAAATCGTAGTGCGAACGCAGCATCACCAATTGGGTGCGATGAGCGGCATTTTCCACACGAGATTTCTGACTCTCCTTTCTCAAGTTTCATTTTTTAAGTCCCTCTTTGGCTAATTCTTCACTCGTTTACTTATATGCGTTTGTATTTTCCGACCTATAGTGGTCATAATTGCTGAGAAAATATGAATGGTAGGGTTGAGAACTTCATGCTCTGTTTGGTTAATGAGAAAGTGCGTGTAGGAAAGTTTCTCTTATCAATGTGTGGTGAAGTTAAAAATTCAATATTTCGATAGTCGGGTAATATTTCTAACTTCATGCTATGTCATGAATGATATGTTTTACATGTCTTTAGGAGGCATAGGTTAGCTAGATGTGTGAGGCAACATCCATCATTTGGGGCAATGGCTCAAGCATTGAGGAGCTGGATGGCAACACAGTTTACTGTCCTAGTAAGCAGAGAGCTCCACTTGATTAAGCCCAAATATGCATATAGTTGCTTAAATTGAATTGAAGTGTTTTATTCTTAGAAAGCCGTTGATTCCATACCCATTTTCTAGTGTTCCACAACTCTCCCTCTTACATTGGTGGGTCCCACATCCCACCACGGGACTCACTAATGGGAGAGGGAAGGCTGTGGAAGAGTACAAAAAGAAAAAAAAAAAAAAAAGATGTCTGGAGTTAAAGGTTGAATTGATTTTTTTTTCACTGAATTCGGCCTCTCTGAGTTTCTATATGTAAAAGTACACAATCTAATCTTTTAATATATTTTCTTTAATGTTCAGTATTATGGTTGTCCAATGATTTCCTTCAAGTCATATGCGTAATTACACAAAATTTCAAATTGACTATTTTGCTATGTTTTAAGGAATATAAAGTGAAGACTTTCTTTATCGATGTTTATTAATGAATAGGAGCACTCCCAAAATGTCTCTTGATTTTTAGAATCTTTTTCTAATTCAAAATGAAATACAAAAGAAGTGGCATTTATCTTTTGTATTTTCACTATTACTAGCTTCATTGCTAAACTAAAGTTGGCTTTTGCTGAAGTAATCTATAACTATTCAAAACATTGGGCGGTTGTATATTGCAGCTTTGGCAAAAGCTGGAGTTACTTTTGCAATAGCCTCAACTTTGACATTATATTGCATTGATAGAAGTAAAAGAAATTTTATAGAAGTAAAAGATAAGTGTATACTTTTTGTACTCTTTAATACCGTAAGAATTGCATTTTGTGGGTGTGGAAGCATAAACTTGTTACCTAGCAGGCTTTTAAAAATATAGCATGCGCTTGAATTATGGCTTTATAGGCAAAAGTTTTAGCTAACTCTATGTTTGGTATGTAGGAAAAAGGATGGAGGAAAGGTAGGAATGTAAGAGTGGAATTGAGTTTTCCTTTGTTTGGTTGGGTGGAAGAGGGAACGGATGGTAAGACGGGGAATCTTTGTTGGGCCGACCCTTGCAGTCAGTCTAAAAGTGGATGAGTTGGAGGAAGCAGCCTCTCCTTTTTTATAAAGTGTGAAGTTCCTCTTCTATCTTTAGCTTTTGGTTCATAATTTTCCCAAAGAAGGATATAATTGTAAAACAACATTTTTTGGCTCGGCTTTCCTTCCTCTTTCCACTTAACTAAACAGTTTTAAGGAATCTCACAATTCCTTAGGGATTCATTTATCTTCCTTCCTCGTTGTCCTTCACCCTTTTTTCCTCTTTCCTACCAACATTGGTCAAGCATCCACTTGTGGGGCAATTGTGCACTTGGGTAGCTGCCCATAATGACACTGTTTACGATACCAGTAAACAGAGAGTACTTCGCTTGAGCAAGCCCAAATGGGTGTTCTTGTTGAATTGAAGTATTTCATTATTGGGAAACATGAACAACATAGAATGTTAGATAAAATTTTAGTTCACATGTATCTTCTTCTACCTTTCTCAGCTCCAGTCAAATGTTTGAGGAATTATTGTTAATCTTTCTGGATTTGTTTAGTTGAAACAGAAATCTTTCAGCATGGAAAATATTGTTATCTTAAATAGTAATAGATGCCTTTGACCAGTTCAAATAATAGCAATTTGTTAAATAGATATGGTGTTGGCAGTCTGGTTCTCCTTTTTCTTGTTTTTTTGGCTTAAAGAAACATATTGTTTGCATAAGGCTTTCTTTCTCATTTTTTTAAAAAGATCCGGTAGTTGCAATGCTATTATAGCCTATTTGGAACTTGAGGAAGGTAAAGGGATGGAAATTTGTGGGAAAGTAATTTGAATTTTCGTTCCCTTATTTTAGCTTATTTGGAACTTGAGGAAGGAAAGGGAAAGAAAGGAAAAATAATTATTTTTCTTCATTCCTCTATTTGGTTTTTAGCTTAACAGCGTGTTTGGAACTTGAGGAAAGGAAATGGAAAGAGGGGGGAAGGGAGAGGGAGGGAAAATAATTTGAATTTTCTTTCCTTGCATTTTTAAGCTAGAAACCAAATAGAGGAAGGAAGGAAGGAAAATAATTATTTTCCCTTCCTTTTCCTTTATTTCCTCAAGTTCAAAACAAGTTGTTAGGTGTTTTGGGCACCTAATAAAATTTGGACTATATATTCTAGGAAATATCTAGTAAGCTGGCCTACTTGCATGTTGTGGTCTTTTTGTTTGTACTACAATTGACAACATGCTGTGAATGCAGACCTTTTTCTAGGGCCCATGGAAGTTTACTTGGTCTACTAGATTCTTTCATCTATTTACATGGTAGTTGAAGGTGCAAATCCATCGGTTTGGTGTCAATAGGGTTTCACAACAGGATTGTATCCTTTTCATCTCAAGTAATGTGATCATTTCAACCTTTTGCAATTAGGCAACTCTAAGGCTCTGCCTGATGTGGCTGTTTTGTTCATTTATTTTTGGCTTTTTTCAAATAGCTTTTTTTCATTTTTAGTTGCTTTTTTCATGGGGTTTACACCCCACACAAGAAGTTAAATTTTTGGGTGAAAAAAATCACTAAAGACGAAAAAAAACCTCTTTGAAAAAAGCTAGATAGCCAGATGAAATCCATACTAACTGGATTTGTGATATTTTCCCATCTTTCATGAGGGAACAATAGCACACAAAAGACAACAAGCAAATTCAATGATCCCTCACTGTACACACCAATTGTAAAGAGAGTATAAACTCTCTAACTATGAGTAATTTATTTTGTCTACCAATGCTGTTGAAGTGTTTTTTGAGGCAATGTCAAGTAATTTATTATCTGTACTAGCTAGTCTGGCCATATATTTATCATAGAATAGTTTGTCATATGTCCATGCCCATCAAAATCATTATCATTATCGGTGAGGAGCACATTTTTCTTTAAGTCTCTAATCAAGATTAACTTGGATATCAAGAAGCTTGAGTTTGTTTAGGTAAGAATTAATAAATACGAATGTGGAAGATGAGAAGTTAAAAGTTTTAGTATTGAATCTGCTTAAATGTCTCTAGGGTGAATAAGTAATTGAATTGCATTTAAAATGATAATTTAAATATGATAAGTGAAATCTATAGATAAAACATTTTTGTTGCTAATATCCTCTCATTTCCTTTGATTTGTATACTATAATCGGATTAAAGCAATTGTGCCATAAAGTGGGAATGAATGCCTAAGTTTTATAGTTTTTATTGGACTTTCTATTTGTTTCTCTGACTTATATGAATGCCTAAGTTTGATTTGTATCTGTCATTCAAGATCACTTGGATGTTCATTTGTTTTGGTTTAACTGTTCAAGCTTTAGGGCTTCATAATGATGGAGTTGGCTGTCAGGGGTTGGATGTAGCTTGATTCTGGGACCAAAATGGCTGTTGCACATAACAATAGGCAGCATGGCTGTGGGGTGGTGGCAAGGCATGCCTTTGTGGGCAGAACATGTTCAACTTTGAAGATTGAAGCTGAAGCAATCTGCTATGCTTTGTTTAAAGATTTAGTGAACATACTACATTGCTGCGGGGGGGTGATTGTCTGCAAAACATGTCTGGCCATTGTGATTGAAGCTGAAGCATTAAAATGCCTCATTTTTTGCAAGAGGAATGACATTTTACTTTGAGGAGAATGTTTAAAGGTGGCTCGTTGTTCTTTCATATTGATGAGAGAGAGAGAGAGAGAGAGAGAGAGAGAGAGAGAGAGATGCTTAATGAATAGGATTAGCTCATCAATTGCTTCTTTGAATGGGGTTCCCTGTAAAGTTATTGGTTTCATAATCAAGGGTTTACTTTGTGATTTTATACAGGTTCAACTTGTGAGAATAGTACTAATTCATGTTGATCAATCTTATTAGCTGCTCTTTTAAACCCTTTTCCTGTAATCTAAGATGTGATGTGATTTTTGAAGGCGACTCATTGTATAGTTAATTCCTTGTGTTAGTAGTGAATCTCATGTTTGAGATGGGAGTAGTGAGCAAAAATGACAAGGCTTGTGTGACGTGGAGAGGGGTTAGGCTACTGATAAGCGGCGCATAAATGGTAAGTGAGAAAAATTATTTTCCCCAGATCTTGAATAGCTATCGTCGCAGAACTAGAGCCTCCCTCCAATTGGACCTCATGAATACCTAATTCCAAACCTAATTCCAAAGCGAATTGGGTGGCAACATCCTCCAAATATTGAACCCTGTCAAGCTGGCTAATACTTTCCCTTTTGATTATGAATGACTACACCTATTCCTGCCACCTTTTGCGTCCAGAATATAGCCCCGTTGAAGTTGATTTCAAATACATCCACATTTGGAGTTGCCCATTTGTAGTTTGTCTTTCAGTGGCAGGCAAATCAATCTTGATCTGGGCCTGGAGAAATTCCAGCATATAATGTCATACAAATTTGGCTACTTGACAGGCACTCCTTTGTCGACATTGGAATAACAACTGATTGCGATTCTGCCAAATACTCCAAAGAAAACTCCCAACAGATCTGGATACTCGGTAAAAATCTCCACACTCCAATTCAAAAATTGTGTAGCCTGCCTCATCAATCCAATATATGGAAAAGGGCATTCCTGCCACACTTGCTGGGCAAATTTGCAGCTATAGAAACAATGAAAGATGGTTTCAACTTTCTTATTACAAGTTCTTCACAATTCTTCAGTTAAGACTCTTCTTCTCTTCAGGTTAGCTTTAACTGGGAGAATATTTAGGCATGCTTTCCAACCAAAAACTTTAATTTTATTAGGAATTTGGAGGTGCCAAAAAGCCTTCCATAAAACTTCACCGTCTGATTTGAGTTAGTTAAAACTTCAACTCATATTGAAAGTAGGGGTAATTACATTTTACTTCATTGTGATTTGAGCAAAAATAAAAAAACTGTCCTATGATTTAAAAGTAAGTAAACACATAATTCTCTTTATGGTTTACATTTATTTGTAAAGTGAAATTCATGAAATGAAAAAAATACTCTTACAAAGGGCAAATCTTTATATTGAAAAAAGAGCAAAATCGTCTTTTTAATGTTATATTTTAAGGAGAGGAAATGATGAAATAGAGAGACAAAAATGACAAAAAGCCCTTGTGATAGAGTAACCATTGTTTTACTGTTAAGTTCAAACCAAGATTACATGATGATTATTTAATTTAAATTCTTGCAACTCAATATTAGTTTTCTTTTTCCGCACGTTTCTATAACTATTACAAAAAAGTCTACCCTCTAGCTTAATTTTTACTAGAGGTGGGGTACACGCAATGCGTGTGCAATTCATGTGATAAACTAATTAACATTAATTATCGAGAGAGATATAACATAACAATTGTTTTTTGAAAAAAAAAATTAAACACAACAGTTATCGAGATGTGAAAATGTAGTGATTGAGCGAATGTAGAAGTATGTAATTTTTATTTTTACACTTATAGTTAACGTAGACAAAGATCATTAATATTGTAAAAAATTAATTTTTAAATATAAAAAATTAACACACCATCAAATTTGAAAAGATACCAATCCAGTATCCTTCGTTTATATATTAGAATAAATATCACAGAAGTGGTCTGATTCAAAGAACAGGGGAAAAGCATAATTACGCCCTTTAAAGTTCGGTATTTCTTGAGAGTCGTTAAAAACTCAAAAGTGGTGCTTCGTCTGCCCAATGCCAACTGCCAACCGATTCAAAGCCTTGACTTTGTTTAGACCAGTCGGAGTATCCCACGTGGCATCTTTCAAAAGTTCTTATTCCCTTGAGAAATGTTAGGCGCACTCGCAGATAGCCTTGACGACCCTTCTCTCTCTCCTCTATCCGGACGTCGGTTAATCTAGCAAGGCATAGGCCACACGTCGACCATGTAGAGCGAGTTTGGATCTTTTCTGTACGTGAGTGAGTGCACCTTTATTTCCCCATCCGTTGGGAAGCGGGAAGCCCATTTCATTCAAATTCAAAAACCTCCGCAATCTATTTAGAGCGCAACGGTTGAAAAAAAAAAAAAAATTCCAAACCAAAAGCAAAACACTCTCTCTCTCTCTTTCTCTCTCTGTAAAACATTCACATCTTCGATTTGGTATTGTAAACGAACCCTCATCTCTGCCTCAGGTATTAGATCTCTCTGCGAACAAGAATTCGATTATCTTTTAGTTATTTTGTTTTTGTTTTTGTTTTTGTTTTTTCTCTTTTTGTGCACTCCGTTTGATTTGTTTTAAATTTTTGTAATTTTGGGACTTCCAGAGATGGATTTTCATAGCATGAAAAGGAAAGAACTTCAAGCACTATGCAAGAAGCACAATATTCCTGCGAACTTAACCAATTTGGAGATGGCTAACCAGCTTACATCTCTTCTTAAGGTGCACCCTTTACTCAAAAACCTTCCCATTTAATGCTTACATACATGTATATATATATAATATGTATATATCTTCTTTGCCATATTTGTGGTATATGAACAGTTAAATGTTTGATTGTTATGTAATTTTGTAATATAATCAGGAAAAAGAAAATACCATTACACGGGGACAGTCTTGCTTGAAGAATATGGGTGAACTAGCAAGTGAAAATGATACTGAGGAGGTAACTAGGAAATTCAAGAAGGTAAGGTTTAGTCCCGAGAATGAAATGACTGAGTTTGCGGAATTGGAGGCCGAGCCTGTGGAGACGAAGAGGGGGCCAAGGAGGAAGTCAACAATGAGGCCAGTGGCAAGGAAGGAGGGTTTTGTTATTGAAAATGTTGATAGGGTCAAGCTCTCTAGGGAAATTGTAGAGAACCCAGTAAGAACAACTAGGTCTCGGGAGCAAAAGTTCCTGGATGGAGGTGTAATTCCAGTTTTGGTGCCCACCGTTAAACCAAAGAAAGTGAAAAGGGGTGTGAGATCTGATAGTATGGAGATGAAAGATAGAGGTTGTGGGGACAAGCTGCCTCCAATTGTCTACTTGTCTGATGATTTAACCTCAGACAGTTCTGATGTGGAAGAAACCAGAGTGGCAACAAGGGGATCTTTGAGGAATAGAGAGGTACTATGCAAGAAGAGTAAAGAAGTTGACAAAGATGTTGCAGTTTTGATGAAGAATCAAACACGCAGAAGTTCAAAGACGAGGAATGCAAAAACCAGTGATGAAATTTCTGAGGACCATGGTCTTGCAGCAGATGGTGGAATTACTCAACCCGAGAAGGCTGTGAGACGGTCAAAGCGAGGTGTGAGAAAGGTTGAAGATTATGCATTGCTGAATCTGGATTTGGGTAAAAATGAAATGGTTGGAAAGGGGATGACTACACGGTCCCGGCCTCAGTTGGCAGAGAAAGCTTCTGCAGCAGAGAGTGGAATGAGAATTGAAACTAAAGTTGAGGTTCATGGAATGCTTCTGCAACTCGAAGAACCTTCAAGGCGTCATGGTAGAAATGGTAATAGGCGGCAGTCTGTCATGCCTCAAATTGAGGAAGTGGGAACTGATGGAGCTAAGGTAGAAAATGAGAACACAAAACCATTAAGGCGTTCAGTCTTGGAAGATGGATCAAGTCATGAAAATCTGGAAGAAAATGATGTGAGACCAAGGAGGAGGAGTTCCAGACACGAACCCGTTGCAATTTCTGATGGAATGGATATTACTGCCAACAACCCGAGAAAGAATAAGCCACGGAAGAGGAGAAGAGACCCAATTCTAGAAGAAGAGAGTTTTGTGACTGGGGGTGCTTCTTTCGTTGGAGAACCTCCTAGACGGTCCACACGTAATGCTGCTAAAACTCACACAATTGCATTAGCAGTTGGAACTGGCAAAGCTGTGGGAAGAGAGAAGCTCCCAAATAGATCAAAACTACCAAATCTAGAGGTGGAGCCATTAGCACAGAGCACTTCAGCTGTCAAAGAACCACCAATAAAGCCAGATATTGCAGAAAGTGCCATTAAGCCAGTTTTGAGCAGCATAAAAGTTCTGAACAATATTACCAGCAAGAAGAGAAAGGAATTCAAGAGGACATCTCTAGCAAAGAAGGAGGTTTCTTCTGAAACTTCTGACTTCGAAGAAGCCAGAGCTATCGAAATGGAAAATTTGGTGGAGATTCCAGCTTCCAAGCCTGTGAAGTTTCAGAGCGATCATGAAGAAAATAAAGCCTTGTTATCTGTCAGTGGTTCTGAGGTTGTAGAAAGTGTTAACATTGCAATGGGAGTTGATAAAGGGAAGCCCCTTCAAGATAACATCAGTATGATCAATGAGGATGATTTGGCATCTTACTCCTGCAAAAGAAGCAGAGATTTTGATTCCAGCAATTTGGTAGAGTCTGAGCCTGAGGAAGGCTTGAATGCTTCTACTGATATGGGTTTCCCTCAGGCCACGTCTGGAGAAGATGACTACTCACCAGTTGACCGAAGAGATTGCAGGGGTAAGGGTGTTTATTTGCCTTTGGGTCAAAAAGTTATTTTATTCTCTATTTTTGCAGTTTCTAAATTTGTATTTCATTTGCAGCCAAACTTGCTGATAACTTGGATCTGGGGAATGAGATGGAAAGAGATGAAAATCCCGCAACAGGAAAACATATAGACTCAAGTAGTGTTGCGACCCATCATGGAGTTGATGATGACAAAGCTTCTTCTCTCAAAGAGCAGAACTCAGTAGAACTTGAAGACAGTTTTGGTGAACCAATTGAGCCTGAGTTGGATGTTGAGGACCTTTCAGCTGAATCTAATGAAGGTAGAGGTTCAAAGGAAAACTCTGAAAATGTCTGCGGGGAAGCGGGAAAAATTAGTAGTGTTGATCTTTCTGATAGGGAAAGAATCATCCCAAGTAATTTAAATGGCAGAGAAAGAGATGAAGGTGAGAAATCTGCAGTGGGAGCTGATGGACAGGAGTCTGCCAATTGTAGTTTAAGGATGCTAAACATAGAAGTGGAAGCCCTATTAACTGATAACATTTCAGCATTCAAAGGTTCTCTAGTTACAGATGCTGTATTGTCAGAGCTAGAAGTTGCAGATGGTGCCAGCAATCCAGCTTTGAGCAGCAGTGAGAAAGTTTCTCAAGATACTGATATTAAAAGAAAGGGCACTAGTAGGGATTCTAGTTTGAGGAAGCAACATCATTCAATGGAGGTTGGCACCAAATACTTAAATGAGGTAAGAGGTCTCATGATGTTGAATTTAGAAGGGACCCCAGCTTCCAATACTGTGAAGTGGCAAAGTGATTCAGTAGAGCAAGAAAGAGAGATCCCTGCCAGTGAAACCTTGGTTGTTACGGAGAAGGAAAGCATTGTATGGGTGGGTGGCAATCAGAATTTGTTCCAGGATGACATGCATAAGGGCAATGAGTATGGTTTGGCTTCTTGGTCCCAGAACAGAAGTGGTGGTTTTGATAGCAAAACTTTTGTTGACCTGAAGCCAGTTGAAGACCTAGATGACGTTGGTAATGTGGTCATTACTGAAAGCACCTGTGGAGCTGACAGCCAATCACCTGTCCTCCAGGCAGAGTATGTGGGTAAGTCAATTTATTGGTTTTTGTTGTTGTATACTGCTGTACCAGATTTTCACAAAATGCTAACTTCAATTATGAATGAGTTGCAGCCAAACCCGCTAGTATCATGACCTTGAGTGATTTGGAAAAGGAAAAGTCATTGTCAAGCAAATACACTCACTCTAGACGTGTGAAGATGGGTGACTATGCAACTGGAGATGACAAATGTTCTGTTCTTGAAGTGCAGAACTTCATAGAATTTCAAGAGGTCCACAGATTTGCTGAATTAAGTACACGTGAGAGAGTTTGTGAGGACCATTCAACTGATCCTGATGGAAGTGAAGGCGCAAGGGAGGATTTTGAAAATGACTCTGAGAGAGCTGTGGATATTAGTGCACTTGATCCTTCTCATGGAGAAAGAATCACTCCAGACATGGTAGAGCTGAACAAAAACGAAGCTGAATTTTCTGAGGGGGGTCATAAAATGGGTATACAACTCACAACACTCATTGCCCCAGAGTGTCAAGGTGAGAGATGCTTATCTTCTTTTTTATCTAACAATCTGAAACGCCTGATATCTGCCGTTGATATAAATGTGCAATTTCTTTTAACCATCTTGTCTCCATATCAGCTTCCCCAATTGGTGATCAAGTGAGACACTCTACTGGACGTGCTCTATCAATTGTCAATGATGCAGGTAAACAAGGTTAGTTTCTCATTTCTTCTTACAGAAATGTGAACCACTGAATCATGTCATTGTGTAACTTTTTCCGTCAATTTGGTGCAACTATGGAAGTCCATCTCAAAGTCAAATGTGCAATCCATCATTTTTGCAGGTAAAGTAAAAGAGAATTCAAACTCTGAAACTGAATTCCATCATGGGATAATGAGCGGGGGTGATAGTTCAGATACTTTTGCAAGTGATACAGGGGATAAAATTTGCAGTCAGCAGAGAATTGAAGAAGCATCAGCAGAAATGGAAAATAACCATGGAGTATTATCTGTTCAAAGAGCATTGCATCCCTTGGATGAAGAGACTGGTTATGAGGGCATAGAGGGAAATTCATTACGGGATGGCAGTTTCCTTCCTTCCTTAAATGAGTTAAATGGTAAGCTTACCAATGAGGAAGAAAATGCAGGCTCTGAGACAAATTCTTTTCATAATTCTGATGAAATTAAGGAGAAAAGCATGCGTAAATTTACTAACGGAAAAAGAATAAGTATGATTGCCTCAGTGGAGGGGGATACGGATCGCACTGAAGATACTCCTGCACCTATCATTACTCCTGAAAGTGAGAGCATTTGATTGACTTGTCTACTTTTCATTTTTTGAAGTTTTTTTAATTTTTTTACCTTTTTCTTGTAATCTGCAACTACTAAGCTAACTAAAAGAATTTTACTCGCTTTTGTTTGAAGCAACTTCTTAGTTGGTTATTCACTTTGTTACAGCATCTCTTGTTGTCAACAATGAAATGGTGTCTTCCTCTGAGCACACTCCCTTGAAGGATGAGAATGGAACCGGACAAGGTTAGTCCAATAGTCCTTTTTCTATATTCGATACCCTATTCAGCAATTTTTTAATTGTGGAATGTTACTTCTTGATTAGCAGAAGATGAAAACAAAACTCTGTTCACTCCACCAGCCAATATTGCAAATGCTAATGAAGAAGCTTCTAGGCAAGAAACTGAAATGGATAATGCAAGAATGCAGGACAGTTCAACTATTAGCAATGTGAAGAATGGAAGGTTAAATTTTGGGGAGCCTCAGGAAGTTGTTGGATTAACAGAAAATGAAGATGAAAAAATGGCATATAAGGAAAATGCATCACCAACTGCCAGTGAAGAGGTTACTGATGAAGGTTCTGATAGGAATGCAGATGTTGAAGCAGGGAGGGAGATAGATATCAATAAAACAGAGTTTTCTGGAGAGTCTGCTGAAGGAAATGAGTTTACTGCAGATTTTAATGTAGTGGGTGCTGACACTGATTGTCAATGCTCTGAAGCATCTACTCCTCATACAGGCTGTTATGTTCCAGAATATCAAGGTGAATGGTGTTTTTTTTTAATAAAAAAAAAAAAGCAGTTCTTAACTCTCTTTACTATCTGAAAAGCCTTCTATGTGCTATGGTGCATTTATATAAAGTCATTTCTGATGAAGTTGTTTCCTTGTTACAGCCTCTGGTACTAGCAACAAACAGATGTCCACCAGTCAGCTCAGGCTCTCAGTTGACAATGAAATGCAAGACAAAGGTTAGTTTCACACTACCCTTTCACCAGATAACTCCTCACAATTACAATTTAATAATTTTTTTAGCATTTTCTTTCTCAGGAATCAGATCTAGTCCTAATGACATTGTGAATGTACCATTTATTCAATCCGCTATTGTAACTGAGGCTATGGATAATGGTGAAAGCATTGAAGGAGATCTTCATGTTGAGAGCAGAAAACTTGCCACTGAGGAAGAAAATGCAGGGTTTTTGCCTGAGGTGGAGTTTTGGGACCCCAGTGAGTGCATGGATCTGGATGCTCCAGTAAATGGCGGAACTGATACAGGTTTGGCTGAGACCCCATGTAAAGAAAGTGAAGTTTCTGAGGAAAAAATCATGGTTGAGTTGATGACAAGCACTTCCAAATGCATCCAAGAAACTAATCTGCCAAAGGAGGAAGAGAATGAAGGAACTTTGGCACCATTTGTTCAAATGGGGATTGGTAAGATGGTTTTTGATCATGGGGAGGAATTTGAAACTAGTTATACTAACGGTCCAGATGCTTCAGATACGTTAGCAGATGAGGATGCAAAAGAAAATGTGATTTTAGCTGTTACAGAAGCTGATTTCGATTACAAAGACAGTGAGGATGTCCTGATGGATGAAACAAGCAGTATTATGGTAGAGAAAGTTGAAGCGAAACTTAGTGATTCCGACTTTGACAAAGATGACGTGGTTCAAGAGCTGGACAAAAGCACTACTACTGCTTTAGATAAGCTCACAGACAGAAAAGGAGATGAAGATTTAGTGGAAATCTCCCAAAACTTTGAGGGGGCTGTGCCACAAGTTGATGAAGTGAAGTTCAATTATCTCACTGGTCACAAAATAGAGATGGCTCAGGAGCTGGACCAAGGTGCCTTCCTAACACTTGAATTTCTTACTGCGGACAATGAACATGGTGAAGAGTTAGAGGAAACATCAGTGGATGTTGCTGGGACCAAGCTGCAAGTCAACGAGATTAAGCTTGATGATCTTGACAGTCACAAAGATGTTGGAGTAAAGGAAGGGAATTTGAATATCAAAGTTAAGAACTCTGATGCACAGGAGGATGTTTCTCCAGGCTACTCTGATCATTACTCGGAGCACGAGAAAGTTCTAAAGAAAGCTAGCTCCTCACCATTAAATCTTTCAGATTATGATGGTAAATCAAAAATCAATTGTTTTTGTGTTGATATTTGGCTGTTAGAACTCTTCAATCTTCTGCAGCTACATGCCGAATATGGATTCTATGATTATGTTTTTGGAGATGTTGATTTTTATATTGCTTTTCACATGAGTTTAGGACTTTCAGAAAAAAATTAGTTTTTGTGAATATAATGCAGGACAAGTTAGTGAATCTCATGGATACCAAGGTGACCTCAGTTTTGATGCAGAAGGAAGAGAGGTGACAGAAGTTGACCTATTTGATGGTTGTGGTTTTATAGTTTCATCTCTTGTTTCTATTGACAGCAATGAAGATAGAGGTATAAATGTAAATTCTGGTTTTGAACTTCTTACTAGTTTTTGCAATTTTATAACCAATGTTGCAAGCTTATTAATTGTTATATGACCACACAAAAACATTTAGGTTGTACATTGTCTGCTTCATTGTTTTATAGGTAATGCTCCTACATCTATGGACAAGTCTTACCAGCAGGATAAAGATGTAGCCAAGGAGAAAGTTGTGGGTGACATAACAGATAATACTTCAAGTGACGCTATAGATAGCTCCAAAGTTGAAGACAATGTAAAAAGTTCTCAAAAACTTTCTAAAGAGGAACTAGTTAGCAATGAAGATGCACTGCAGGAAGATGCCTTTGTGGGTGGCATTGGTTGTCCGGCATCAAACAAGCCTTTTTTTGGCGATGAGACTAACAGCATAGCTGAGGAGGCTGACGAAGTGCATTGTTCCTTGCATAACTTCAACATGGTCCACTGTGCTGGTGGCTCGAATCAGTATGCAGAACAACAAAACTTCAGCCAGGCTTGTACATCAAAACCTGCAGTAAATGAGGATTATGCTCCTATTTCGTCATTTGATCTTGCTGCTTATCATGGTCATTGCCTACTGCTTTATGTGCATAACATTTAATTAGTATTGGATTTTTTTTTGCCTCTTTGTCTGAATAGTATAGGTTGTATCTTTGTGGCTAATAATTTTATTTTTCCAGGAACAATGGGTTATGAAGCCTCGAAACTGAGTCTTGAATCCAACATGTTCAGCAGTTGGGAGATCAATATGTTTTTAGGAGATGAAGTTATGAAATCAACTTCAGGGATCTCAGAAACTCATTTTATGTGTGAGGATAGTGTCATTGCCAGTGTGACGAAAGAAAATGCAAATGTTATTCTTTCTGAAGAGCAACTTGGCAAGCTCCATCATCTCATGAAGGGAAAAGAAGTGGAACTGAATGGCAGTTGTTTAGTTGAAGATGAGTCTATCTTTGAAGGCAATGAAGTTTCCAGGGAAATAGATGTGGCTAAAAAGTCCAATGTTTGCAGATATCCTGATAATGAATCTGTTGAGGACGAGAAATCTAGTGCTCCTGTACTTGACATGAATTTGATAAAAGTTTCTGATATCAAGGGCAGTGAACATGCTGCCTCGGTTTATCTGAGAGTAGGAGGTGATTTCAAATGTCCAGAAGGAGAATCTATTGCCAACATCCTAGAGCAAGATGCCAAGTCTTTGGTTGGAGAAGCAACAGAGCTGTGTGAAGCTGTTTCAAAATCAAATTCAATGGTGGAAGATCAATCTTCTGAATTCACTGATCCAGATGTTGATGGAGGTATTTAGAGCTTCATCGAGAGCTTACTTCATAGATTTTCAGCCTGTATTTTCCGACTGACTGAATTGTTGGTCTTGTTATTTTGTTTCACAGCCAATGCTGCTGAAGATGCCCACTTGTGGCAACCAAACTCAGAATTGGTTAAGGTGAAAAATCCATTTGCAAAAGCAGAGGAAGGCAACATTACTGTTAAGCAGTTGAATTCCACAACAATGAAAAGGAAGAATGCCGGAAACAGTTTGATTCGAGGAACACCCAAGAAACTAATAACAACACCCGACATGAAGGAGAATAATGCACCTAGCATCAAGAGAGAGCACGCGGGCAATATAACAGTGCAATCAACAACAAAGAGACGTGCCCTGGAGGATCTTCAAAACAAGTAGAGAAAAAGGGTCCTTCTCGTTAATCATTTTCTGAGGAAGCAAGGAGTGAAATTCTCCCAACAAAGTAAAATACCACGGTAGTTACTATGCAGGCATATCTCATGCAAAAGTAATTAACACTCTATTTGGTTGTTTTGATAAATTTTGAGTGTAATTTAAGATTACTCGTAAATTGTAAGGAAGTTGTGGGTCTGTTATTTTGATGGTTTAAAATAATTTACGTTTGACAATTTCACTGCTGTAGAGAGCTTGGTTTTTTGCTCAGTGCAGTATTTGTATCTTATTTGGGTTATTCTGCCTGAAAGCATAATAGAAATCTGTGGATACTTTAGCCGAGTTATTATGCCCGAACAAGTAGGATTCTGGGGAGTGGTTTCATACGCTTTCCGTGCTGTTAGAGAAAGGGAAATCATTCAAACAAGAAAAAAAAAAAAGAGAGAACGGGAAATTCTACGGAGATAAGTTTCTAAGGTAATTTGTTTGGCTGTTTTGCAAAAGCAAAATTTGCTTAAAATTGAACCTGGTGAAAATGTTTTAATTCTCATCCATCAATCAATGAATGCGTTATGGTAACTACTAATACATGTGCAGAGCTAAAAGAGGCACAAATTTTCGGGAAATTTGGATACTTTTATAATAAATAAGCAGGCATCTTATTGACATTACACAGACTGAGCATGAAATCTGAGCACTACAAAATCAAATCCCAGATTTTGAGGGAAAAGTACTAATGACAGTTCTGAAAATGAGAAACTACAAAACAAATCTGAAACACATCCTTATATGAAGTCCCTTATTGAGAAGGGAATGTAAATTATGAAGGAAACTACTTTCATGTTCTCTAGGCACTTACAGAGAGATCCTCTGAATTCCATTCCATCCCTTCCAACCCACAAAACCCAAATGCATAAAAGAATCAATGAAAACTTCACAGAACAAATATGAAGGTGTCAGGTCCCATTCCTTTATCTACACAAAGCCATCTTGAATTTCCTTTCCAACTCATCTACACTACTGATGATTCTCATCAATAATCATACCGTGTCAAGAGATGTTCACGTCTTTCCCCCGAGATGCAGCCCTCTTCTGCCATTCCCAAATGACATTTCTACATATAATTCAAACCATCTAAAACTTCTATTTTGTGTATCTTTATTCACAATCCAACCCACAAACTTCTAATACAATGCCACTTTTGGACAGGAACGGGTTGATTCGGACCCACAAAAGCGAGAAGATAGAAGCCAGGAGAATTGACCACACCACGATAATGGTAGGAACCCCGTCCTGTTTCCCCATTAGACCTTTCAGGAAAGGATAAAGATGGACAATGACCCAGAGAGCAAAGAACAGCTTGCCAAATAGCGGTCCCCATGTCTCGTAGCCATTATTGATGGCGTCTGAAACCCCAACCATGACCCCGATTATGTTTATGATCAACAAAGTCATAGGAGGGATCAACAAAGATGTCCATTTAAAGAGGTAAAGCTCAGAGAACTCCCCATCATCTCCGCCTTTGGATGTAACGGTGAAGTTTGTACTGACACCTCCCAAAACCTTGAGAAGACCTTGGATGAGAGCAAAAAGGTGCGATGAGACGCCACCAATCACCCAGAACTGCTCATTTCTCCACCAGTCATCTATGGTAACACCTCCCCACTGCATCTCCAGGATACTAGTTGCAGCAATCGATATGAAGAGGCCCATGAACACAATACTGGCATAGTTGCTAATCTGTAGATAATATCAAAAGATTGTTAGATGAAAGCCTTTTAAGCTGATAAAAATCAGCTTTGCATGGGATTTTGGACTTCTCAAAGCATATATAATAAGAGGCACCTAAAAGGTGAATTAAGACTTTACTGAAGTGTAGCGTGAGGGTGCATATTCCATAATTCTTAATATCATCTGCACTAATTGTCAACAAACTTTTTTTTTTTCAAAGTCCAGAGAATAAAGAATTTTTATGCATTGATTTCAATGAATTTCTTGTGTTGAGCAGATACGACGTAATTCATGCTGTGAAATTGCAAGAAACCATGTTCTATGAGCAAGAACTATGGTCGGTTTTGACTTATAAGATCAGCAAATTATGTCCTCAAAATGAATATTTTTGGCTTTTGCAATAATCATGTTCAAAAAAGATATCAACAATTTCATGAGACAGTGTGGGGTTTACCTCAGGGACAATGAACTTCCCAGTAAGGAGACAGACAGCCGGTAAGGTGCAATAAGCGACCAAAGGAATGGAGGTCAACGGATAAACAACTGAGTTGATATATGAAAATCGCTCCAGTGGTTTTAAACCACACCCATAACCATACCAGACTGGACAGTGCCTGCTCAAGAAAATCTCAACAGATCCCAGGGCCCATCGAAGAACCTGGTGCAGACGATCTGAAAGGTTAATGGGAGCTGATCCCTTAAACGCAGGCCTTCTGGGCATGCAGTACACTGATCGCCAGCCATGGCAATGCATCTTGAAGCCAGTTAAAATATCCTCAGTAACGGAGCCATAAATCCACCCAACCTGGTACATAATAGAAATTAAGACAGGAATAAATTACATCCTCCTTAAAAGAAAGGTTAAAAGCCTCTAGAAATTTGAAACAGTTGCCGCATACCTCTTTTCCCCACTCTGTTTTATCCTCATAACCACAGCTAATGACATGAATGGCTTCTTTCAAGAGTGATGCAGAAGTTGCTCCCGGTGGAACCCCACCTTCCTCCAGCAGTGTCGAAGCAATGAAAACAGGAGACTGTCCAAACTTTTTCTCAAATTTTATCTGGGGCACGAGGGATGATTTTTCATTATCTATTCCTGCAATGAAGAACTAGTTAGCAACAACAGAAGGTATTCGTTTGACATTGACATCTATAGTAAGCAAGAAACAACAGCCCGAGTGTGTAATTTGGGACAAGTGTTTGGAGAATTGTTCTTGACCATATTCCAAGAGCAGAAACAGGTACTGGATTTTAGTATTTTCGAGGGTAGAAAATTTGAAAATGTATCACCAATAGCCCCTTTAAACCCATTGCTTACCTTCGATTCCTTCCTCAATATTTTCTAGTGCATGTATTTGCGTTGAGGCCTCCCTGCTCTTTGTTTTCTTCTTGTTCTCCTTTGATTTCCCTTTCCTATTTTTCTTTCTAGATCCACAACAGCAGCAACACCATTTGGGCAAACAATTGCATGTTTTCCCTGGGGGTTTCTTCTTGATAGGAGCATCATAGCCATAGAGTGCTTGCCTCCTGAATACACACCCAGTTCCGACATAGATTGGTCCTTGGATCCCATCCAGTCCTTTCATATTGATCTGTTTTAAATTGAACAAAAAGTATTAGCTTATCCAAATAGTTTAATACATGCATGTACAATAATCAACATGTAAGTGCAATCTTGCAAATGTCTGACATATATGTATTGCACGAACACCACCAAGAAGGCACTTTACGTACATCAAAGAATACAACATTGCGATTGGAGTATCTATCGTGACGATCAATCCCATCAAACCTTTGAGGAAACTGCACATAGCATATTTTCTTTCCAGAGGTGGGGTCCATCATGAAACACATAGCTTCGCGGAGTGCCTTACTGTTGTTTATATAGTGATCACAATCGACATTCAGTAGGTAAGGAGCATTTGAGATAACTGCCGAGACTCGCACCTAGACAGAATTAGCAAAAACAATTAAATAATCAGAAAAACTGAGTTAATTTCAAGTCACGGGGGGAGAGACAGAGAGAGAGAGAGAGACCAGAGCATTCATTGCACCAGCTTTTTTGTGGTGTTCAAATCCTGGCCTCTTCTCACGAGAAACATAAATGAGACTGGGCAACTCATTTCCTTCAATGTCATGGACACCATTCTGACCCAGGAACACCTGTTGAAAACAAATAGAAATTGAAATGACTCAAAACATTTGCTATTTAACATAATACAGGTCAACCTGATAGAATACCACCCAGCAAAAAAAATCTTCAGAAGCACTCAAAAGAAAAAGAACATCTACATACCTGGATCATTCCGGGATGATCCCTAACATTGTTCCCTGGCCATGGAGTCCCATCCTGCATTGTCCATCCCTCCTCAGGAACCTTCTGTGCCATTGCAACCAACCCATTTATCCGAACTTTAAACTCTTCATAATCCCTCTGTACCAACAAAGCGAAAGCAGGCCCAAACCAATCATTACATTTGAAAATAAACTCCAAAATTCCAGTAATCCATAGTATTTATCATCAAGCTTCGTAATTAGTTTAAGAGTATGGAAATTAGTCAGTCATATATTTTATTGAATGCCCAATCATGATTTCTTCACTTACCACAAGATAATGTATTTCCAATGTCACCTTAGGTATGTTTTTATAACCCACTGTATTTTCATGCAGTTCACATGCCATGCACATTTTTAAATTGAATGGAAAAAGTCGAACAAATAAGACAAGTTGCAAACCTTCATTGCACGACGTTCCCTCACAAATGTAGGATGTACTTTGTCTCTAAGATAGTCAACCTTCTGTGAAAAATACCACTCTGGCGCACGAGGCTCAATGTTGAACTTCTTGCAGAATGGAACCCACTTCCTTGCAAATTCAGATGTCTCGGAGAGGGCTTCAAAAGTGAGCATGGCAGCACCATCGTCTGAGACATAGCAAGCAACCTTGTCGATTGGATAATCCACAGCAAGGATGGACAGAACTGTGTTTGCAGTGATAAGTGGAGGTTCTTTCATCGGATCAACAGTACTGACAAATATGTCTATAGAAGCTAACTCAGATGGCTTCCCGTCTTTCTCATACCTGAGACAAAATTTTGTTGAACACCAGCTAAGAATATATGTCTAGAGAAAGATGGAGAGAGAGAGAGAGAGGGAGAGAGAGAGACGACCATATACCTCAGTGATAGTCTATCAAGGTATGTTTCTCGCTCGATTGGGAACCATTTTGGGAACTGATCGAATATCCATGATACGGCAAACCATATTTCACAAATAATCGAGGTTAGCCACAATCCATAAGCATCATGGACTGGGTGGCGAATCCTATAGTGAAAAAAGAGCCCAAGAATCACGAGTCGGAGTAATATGATCATTCTGTAAGGGTTTATCCTGCTTGAAGAAATTGGTAACTTCCTAGAAAGTGGCTGCCTGCCTTCATCCATCCTAATGAAAAAAGAAGAAACAATTGTAAGTAATAAATTTCTGAGAACAAAACAAAAATGAAGTTTATAAATAATGGAATTATAATATCTGCTTAGTCATAAAAATTTGTCCGCTCTTCCATCTTCCTCTACATTTTGAAGAACAATATGTAATATCTAACACAAATTCAACTTATAGGTAATTTATCACACATTTATGCCAACACCATGTGCTTTTTGTTTAAGTCATGGCCTGTGTTTTTTTCACCCAATTACTGGAATTTTTTTTGACAGCTCCACCCTCCCTGGCCCAAAAAAAAAAGGACACTTACATAGAGCAAACATAAAACCCACACACACATTCATGTATAGTGATGTGAGTGCCCTGACCTCTAAATTTAAGGTTTTATCATATGTGACCCCGGAACTCATATCACAGTCTGGCATGTTACCATTCCCTCAAGCCATAAGTTAACACCCTTACAACGAGAGCTAAAACTTAAGCAGTACTAAAGTTGCAGAACTTAGTTGCACCACAAATGTAATTCTGAATTGCAAGTGTGCACAACTCCAATTTACCAAAATTATAATGTAGGTAAGAAAACAAACAAGTGCAAAAGAGCTTCCCCTTTTGATGGTAACTGAGCTCATGCCCCAATTGAATCCAGCATAGAATCGTGTATTCTTTGCATGATTTCATCTCCTTTCTCTATGCTCCCTGAAGGAGGGTGGAGGGGAAGAAATTGCTCTGACTATCATCTTTGCCCCTTCAAAGGTTAAGTTAATTGCTTGAGACCATTCCCATGGTCACTACATATATTAATGAGATTGAATGTCTTCAGGCACAAAGTTAAGCAAGATAAATTTCATCTTGTAAGAATACTATTTTTATAAAGAGGTATATTTTCTCATTTCCAAACTTGATCTCAATTATTTGCTTTGTTTTTTTCCCCCTTTCTCCCTCTGAAATCTATTGAACTTTTACTTCACATTTCTGCTGGCATGGATATATTTTTCCTTTGTCACTGCATGTCTAACCGCTACAATAGACCTTAGGGGAAGAAGGCACGGGATTTTGGGATTTTTCAGCTAATTCACAAAGGCTTTTTTTATTTTTATTTGCTGAGTAGATGACTCAGCTTACATACTGCTACTAGTTGTTGGATGTCTGTTTAAAATCATGTCAGTTACTTAGTTTTGCGTGATGAGAGAAATGGGTTCATTATGTCCGTGGTAATGTTGAGATGAGCTAATTTAGTTTTTTTTTTTTTTTTTTTTTTTCCTTTTCTCCTTTAGTCTAAACATTACATTGCATCACATCCATGAAACAGTGGAAATTTACTTGCCCCCCAAATGATTATATAGAGCCAGAAAACAATATCACTTAATTATTGGTATTATTCATCTTTGACTTACTCAAAACTTGGCACTTCTCTCTCAATATTTAGGTTAATGATTTTTATGTCGTTCATAATATATATTATGTAATTCCACATTGCTTCTTATACAACAGCATATTTATAATCACTGGCTAAACTAGAAATAAAAGACAAAGTTGATGTGATTGATGATTGTTATTATTTGTCATCAACCCTTACTGTGAAAAGAAATTCACTTCTGTAAGCTCCTTCATCAAACAGAGACCCGAAAGTTAGATGAACGAGGAAGTAATCTAATGTTATTTGTGACTATACTAATGTCTAATATTATACTCTTGAAGAACTAATTTATTTGCAAATTAGCTACTCTAATTGTACTTTTGCATGTAACAACTCTATTTTTTTTGCCAACAGGTTCGGAGGCCAGTTGCTCTCCAAGACAGCTGCCATCCAACACCTAGCTAAAGATTAATTAATGAAAGATATAATTATTACTAACCAAAAGACCAACTAATTTCCAAGACTACAATAGCTAGGTCCCAACGCTATCCAACACACAGCTAATCAAGAAACCAGTTATTTTATTCAAGAAAAGAAAAATAGAGACTTCATAAACCAATAAATATCAATGCTCTTATCCTGATAATTGACAATTAAGTTCCTTAAATCTGCTACTTCAAATTACAAAAACTAGTCAAATACCACCAGAATAATAAATATATATATACACACACATATATAAAAGAATTAGTCCACCTACTTGGGCAAATCAGGATCAAGCTCATCTCCATCATTGTTCCCACCACCATCTCCTTCATGCTTAATCACTTGAAGTTTATCATTCTGCCTTTTCCTCCACTCCTCCATTCTGTCTTTCCATGCAACGCTACCATAGCCATATACTGCTAAGTCTTTCTTAGGATCCATTGCGCGCGGTGGCACTGTAAGATCCAACACCAACACGTTCACTCAGCCGTGCAAATCATGAAATGTTCTAATTTTCACAAGAATAAAACATTTAAATTTCACTGAACCAATAAACTTACCAGACATGGAGGAATCAGTAAATGGCACGGGATGGACTCGCTTTCCCCGACCCATAAACGGAGGAACGATGAGAGCATGCTTATCAGAAGAAATCCCATCATCCTTCATCAAGAAATTTATATCATTACAATTTACACTCATACAAATATCACAACAAAGAAAGAACAGAATTAAGAGAATGACAAACCAATTCACCTCTTGGCCATAGGTGAGGAGAGGGATTGCTGGGCTAAGGGAAGAGGACTCCATCTCAGAGGGAGTAGTGACCCCTGAAACGTTGGGTTGGGGACCACGTCCACTATTAAGCCGAGCAGAGAGCACTGCCTCTGCAATGTGTTGAGGATCTCTCTGGTCATTGCTCCCAAAATCGAATTCATTATCCAAATCATCAAATTCATCTTCTTCTTCATCGCCTTCAACTCGGGGACTCCCTGTTATATAGATGGAATGTCAAATACACAGCTACCCTTTTTAGTAGTTAAAATTTAACTGAGAAATGGCAAGAACATATTACCTTTGATGCGCTTGAATCTGGTTTTGCATTGAGGGCATGCTTGATTGCCCTCTCTTCTTTCATACTCGTAGCAAGGTCTGCAAATAGGGAATGCGCATTCGTTGCAGGCAACAAATGGCTCCCCATCCACCGTAACTTCGATCTCATCTCCACAAATCTGGCAAATCTGCCCACTTAATTCCTTCACAGATGTTACCTGTTATACAATTAACAATGTATGGCATCAGATCACAAATTTCATGATTTCAACAAAAACCAACTGAGGGCTGAAGCAGCATGTACTCAAAATTTTTAACTTAACTACCTCAATAAGAAGAAACAAAAGTTGAAAAATTGCAACCAATAAGAAGAAGAAACAAAGTTAGAAAAAAATTGCAAGCAACGGGAGTCTTTGACTACCTCTGAAATCTAGGAAGTACTATGAGGAGAGGGAAGGCAACATATTAGGGAAACTAGTTGCCTTTTCCCTTGAATCCGGAAACTATGAGTAGAAATGATTAGAGATGGGTTTGTTCTATCACACTGAAGAACTGAAAAATTGAGCCTGAATGGTTGAAAAAATAAGAAAAAATCCCACAAAACAAAGGAAATTCATGCCTGATAGCCTAAACTCTAACATTGTCTTCAGATTTATCACTGTGCAGTAAGCAAACTAGAATTGCAACACCATAAATCAACCTCCCCCGCCTCTCGCCCACAACATCCAAAAAAAAGAGAACTTTTTATTTCAAGAACAAAACCCAAATCATATAAACTGAAAATGAGCAAATGGTCTACTCCAAATCTGCAAATGGCGTAAAAAAAAAAAAAAACAAATCAGGGCAAATGAGAAGAGTAAAAAAGAACACATTTTTAGGAACATTTACTGATCTACATCTTCAATCTCTTCAAAACCCACAAATGGAGTTGAAAGCCAGTTAAGAACTCAAGAAGAAGACCAGAAACAAAGATTGAGATTTTGAGAGGGCACTTACTCGTCCAATCTCATCAGCATTGATAAGAACAAACTCATTCCTGTTGTGTGAACCCGCAATGAGTCGCCCTTTGGTTTCCATCAGACTACTCACCCTAACCCTTCAAATCAGAGAGAGACCACCACACATACAAATCACTGAAAACCCATCAAGAAAAGCACAAGCTTTTTTTTCCCCTTTCTCTTCTTTAGCCTACTCCCTTAAACACCCATCACAAGAAACACCAACCCCACATTAAAGAATGACCGAAAATGACGTACGAACAGCACATATACGTATCTATATGTAATATGTGTATATGACCCAATAGAATATAAAAAAATGTATATATCAAAGAGACCCTTTTGTGGGTAATTTGATTCCTTTCTTGCGAGACCCAGTCTGAGGGTTAGCCTCTCTGTCAAATTGGGGTTGTGTGGATCGAGGGGTTAAAAGAAGCTATTCAGAGCATCAATGCCACTGGGGTTGAAGGGAAAAAAAAAGATCAGTGGTTTTAGAGAGAGAGCGAGAGAGAGAGAGAGAGAGAGAGAGGTAGAGTGAGAGGAGGGCGTTGAAATTTCAACGCGTAATGCAGAAGGGACAAGGGATCGGTTTGATGGATCTGTCTGTGAATTTGATGATCAAAAGACAGGAGTTTGGGTTTATGGAGTGGGGCCCAACATTGAGGTGAGGGTGGGGCCCACCGGAGCTTCTGTGGTGCTGGGAGGGAGAAGAAGGGTACTATCGTAAATAAACCAGTTTGGCCTGGGTTTTACTTGCACAGTTTTACTCCATTAACCTTGTTTTTATTATGTTGTGTTGACGACTCTCTCTACAAGCTCCCTCACGGTTTTAACCTTGTTTTAGTGTGGTTTATTGTCAAAGAAGAGAGAGAGTGGAATATAGTTATAGAAATAAAAAATTTTAGAGGCTGTTTGGAACTAAGGGGAAGGGAAAGATTAAAAAAAAAAATGAAAGGAAAATAATTTATTTTTTTTAGCTTCCAGTCCGAAGCTAGAAATCAAACAAATAAATGTAAAAAATATTTATTTTTCCTTCATATCTCTTTTTTTTTCTCATGTTCCAAATATGAGCTCTTGATATCTCATGAACTCAAGAACTTGTTTGTAACTTGTAGAAGGGAGATAGAATGAGAGAGAAATTATAAAAAAAATATTAATATTTTTATTTAGTTATACAAAAAAGTAAAAGACAAGTATTAGGAAAATAATATGCTAATCATTAAAAATAAAAAATAAAAAATATAGAGAAAGTGAGAAAAAAATAATAATTTTCTCTTGCTTTTTCTAGACTTCTCTTACTTTTCAACTAGAAACCAAAATAGATTTCTTTTGCTCAAGTTCCAAATAGGCTGTTATACTTTGATATGATTATGCTAAGACATTATTTGATCAACATCCTATAATAATTATACCATCAAAATTTTACATTAAAGTTTAGCACAACTAGATTGCGCATGCCAATCAAATATCAAGGTCTTCCCTTTTAATGAAGTTGGATCATATTTGATTTGAGCTGCATGTGGCCTAATTTAAAGATTTTTGTGTAGAATTATTAGTACCAAAATGGATTAAATAAGAAAAAATGATGATAAGACATATATCAAATGAAAGTTTGATCATAGTTGATCTCAGCTCTTACTTTAGAGCTTTGGCCCAATTTTCAAAATTTTCTACAAAATTTTTACTAGTAAAAATGCTTAAACAAGAAAAAAAAATCATTATATAAATATATATATATCTAATTTTTCAATATTTAAGTGAACCAATAAAGAAAAAGGCTCTGATAAGAACTATGAAGGTGACCTCATATTAACGTTAAGAGAGATATGTAGAGAGAGAGAGAGAGAGAGAGTGAAACAAATAGGAAAGTAGCAAGGACGCAAACTGTCACGTGCGGCTCATGTGGCGTGGGCCTGACAGTAATTGAAAAACCTGTCGAAGCAAAGGTGAAGTGATTGCTCTGTACTCTTTTTACTCTTTGACTAAAATGCCCTTGTACTTTGCAAAAGTGGATAGTGTCCATTGTGATTGCTCATACCTCTATTCCCATATGCTATAGAGTCCAGTAATTTCCACTTCTATTTTGGGAAAAAAGAAAAAATATAAGAGGAAAAAGGTCGTAATTGTGTACGGTACTTTATAGTACCACCACGCATCAACGGAAGTATGGTTGTCAATTCTGTGTATGTCTTCCCAATTGGCTAAGAGGTGTAATATTAATGTCAATATAACCTTTAAACTAAGGAAGTAATTCCTTTTTTTTTCTGAAATTTTTTATTTTTATAAATTCTTTTAAACCAAATACTTTATCAGTATGATGTGGTAATTAAAATTATGAGTAAAAATTATCGATGTTTTGGTCTACAATGGAAGGACATTAAAGATGCATATAATTTTGTATGTAAATAAGTAGTGCAGAAGTTACATTCGATAGTGTTACTCTTCTTTTCTTTTTTTTTTTTTTGGTTAAGGATGTTAATAAATTGTGCAACAACTGTGATTGGATAGCAAATATAAATAAGTAAATAATCAGTTAATTAAATAAATATAAAACTTTAATCCTTCTGATTGTATACTTGTATGTAGTCCTATATACAAAATCATGTTCTAGGTAACCCCTTATTCAAAGCTTGGATCAATGAGGTTAAATCTCCATGGTTCAGTTCTATGTCAATTTTTTGAGATTAAAGACATGAGCATTTTTCTTACAATTCTATTCCAAAAGCCGAACTTACTTTCACAAATTTTGACCATTCAACTTTTGTTAGAGGTTAAACTAAAGGGTTTTGATCTTTTTATCTACCTACCTCATTCATTACCTCTGTATAACTTGGTCTATGAAAGACATCACTTCTATAGAATTTAAACAAGATTAGGTAAGTGCCTAAAATTGACAAATACTTTAAATTTATCATTCCTTTTAGGAGCTTATATTATTTGTTTGGATGCGAAACAACCTCTCCGTGTGCGGAGAGAGGACAATGCACATCTTAACCTCTCCAGACCAATAACAGGAGCCTCATTCACTTGATAGTTTATTTTTATGTTCTCTGTCCATGTTCCAAATATGTCAAAAATCACAGCACAAGCATGTCTTTTGTTGGTAACAACTAATGGAAGGCTTGATTTACCCAACAATATAAACATTTTTTTATAATGTTTGAAATTTTGAATCGTTTTACTTATGCATATCTACAAAAGATTAGAAGCACAAAACATGGTTTCTTTTTAGTACATTAAATGGTCAAAAGCCTAAAGAGAGAGAAGCGTAAGTCGAACTTATGACTCCATGACATGAGTGGGAATGATAATTTTACTAGGCTAACCCTTACTTCTCAATGAACTGCAATTAAAGCTAATTAAATCTATAGTAAAAAATTTAAGATCTGAAGTCTGCTTGCACATAACATCTTTGCCAATCCGGTAAGTAACCTTGAGAATGCACATCAGATGATAGCATGTCTTAAGGCCAGATAAATGTTGTGTCCCAAATATATTTCAATCCAACAATGCAAAAAAAACCCTCCCCACCTAACAAAATTGCATAATTTTCTGAGAGAGAGAGAGGAGAGAGAATATTTCCAATCGTGTCATTAAGAATCCAAGGCAAATATTACAGATATTTCAAAACCATGCATGTGTACAGAAATGGATCACATATATATATGTATAGTGTGTGGTTTTTTTTTTCTATATGGAGATGATGACAGCTCTGGAGAATTAGCCAAGTGGACCACCTGGATGCTTCTTCTTCCACAGGTAGGCTGTCTATTTTTTTTGTATTTAATGTATAGCATAGTCAGCATCTGAGAATTGACACTCCCTAAAATAATTGATACAGTATTTCTTGACAATCTTAATGAGGCTGTACTACTTGCTGTGAATCTGTTATTCATGCAAAAAAAAAAAATTTAGTAAATAAATTTAGGTCACTATTAAGTATTAACACTACGATTGATGAACTTTTAGAATTTTATGGGCACATTGGCCTATGCTCTTAAAGTTTGAAAGAAGGTGAATGGCCACCATTTGATTCATAGTTTTAAACATATTTATCAGAACAGGCCGGATTGATCGGTTGAACCGGTTTAATAGGGCATCGGATCTTAAATTGGTAGGTTTCAATTAATTTGCTGAAAATGTATATGAATCTGATTGAACCGAAAGAATCGATCGATTTTTGAAAAAATCGCCAAATTTTTTGAAAACACTGTTAACCAGCTTTGACCTTTTAAATCTATTTTAAAAATTTGATGAATTTATTTATAGCTCTCAAAGTTGAACTTGAAAAGTAATGATAAAATTAAAAAATACATACCACTGCTCCACCTGATTTTTTATATTTTATTTTACAATATAAATTATATTTAAAGTAAAATATATATATAAATAAAATATATATAATTTATAATGCTTATTGAACCATTAATTGAACCGTATAAGTGGTGATGACACAAACATCCGTGTAAGTCATAAGTAACTTTTTCACTAGCAAACGTTGGTTTTACAAAATAGTTAAAAAGTTACGTATCAACTATGAGGAGTAATTTTGTAGAGAAATAGACTAGCTGTAAATTTTGAATTTGAAATTTGGTAATCCTCTTGAGATCAAATCGCACAAGATTTATCTCTAATAAATCTTCTAGTCTTAGTATAAATAATACGTTTTTGACCCGATTAAAGCAGAGATCAGTCTAGGTGCATCCAAACGTTCTTGACCGCATAACAAAAAATAAAAAAGGTTATTTACTATTAAGACAAATCTACGTACTTACTACTTGGAGTGGTCTTAGTTACTTACTGTTCACAGTAATAGTATCGTGAAAAAACATAAATATATCGTAGAATTTCTCCAATGAATCAAGTACTTCAAAAAAAACTATGAAAACATGTTCTAGCCACTATCCTACACTAGTGTACACATATATTAATAAAATTTGAAAAAAAAACAACCACATTAGGTAAAATAGTTAATGAAGTTACTAGTTTTGGTCTGCCCTGAAATATAAACTAAGAAGTAAACAAATTGAACTTGTGGAGGACCACATGGTCCCCATGAAGGGGAAGACTAATAGTTAAGTTATTCTAATGCCCACTTAGCATTGGCACATGATAGAATTAAAGAGATCACCAATTACAAGAATCATCATAAATGCCACAAGATATATGGTCATCTACTTCAAGAAATGCAAGGTTGGGTAATAACTTTTTTGTCTCTGAATCTACATTCAACAGCCAATTATATCATGTTATGAAACCCCTGGATTAATCTAAAAGGTAGTCAAGAGTTGAAGGTTTGATATAAGAGCCAATTATAGAATCATATTAAATGAGAAGCAAGATATCACTTGCATTAAACTATAGTTGTGCAGTGTTCACACTATCATTTACTAGGAAGAAGAAGAAGAGCCCTCAGTAATTTATCTACACAATAGGCTACCCTGAGCTTACAAATCAATTTGTACCTTACAATTGATTATATGGAACTTCCATCCAAAATGGCCAAATTTAATGGTTGTTTGCATGGATCACTACATTGAATTTTCTTGCTTCTTTTTATTTTTATTTTGTAATTACACTCTAGTCTTTTGGGATAGAATGCTTTGTATGAAAGCTAAGGTGAAAGTAAAAGAAGTCAACCATTGTTAAGAAAGGGAATGAGAATGTAGCTTTGATACTAGAAATCATTTGCACAAATCATATGCAAAGCCACAAATTAAGAGAAAATGTATTCTCTAAATAGTTTGCATATGGTTAAGTGGCATTCCATCTTAAGCAACGCGTGTATGTGATCCTAATCGCTACAAATTAAGAGGAGGTAATTAGTAATCTAAGCTAATCTGAAATGATGCAACCTGTAAAATACCATATTCTTTTTTATGTCGCATGATTCAATCATTGGAGTTCACTTGATTGACAATAATTAATGAAATTTGAGTATAATCATAGACATAATTTTTGCTTGTAGAATAAAACAATTGCTAGTCATCTCTAGACGTCTAGTGCCTTTTAGTTTAGTAAGTCATGGCCTAATAATAGACTTTAGCATTGGTATGAAGGATGGTGAAAATTAAAAGATAATAACCCAAGCATACAAATAAAATTTCCAATTAGAAGCTAACCACTTGTGACTCTTGGATTTGTACTCAAGTTTAGGTGAGCTTAAGCTCATAGGAGAACTTTCCAAATTGTTTAGGGTATGCCCACTTGGGGGACACAAAATTTCACATAATGCCTCATGCCCGTTTTTTATTCAGCCAATGTAAGCCATTTATTGACTTCTAATACAAAAGAATCATATAAGGTTGCAATGGGAAGTAAAGGCTTCTCACTTTTTCTTTCTCCATTGGATGCTTCATTCTTTAGGGTTGATTACATTCATTGGCTAATTAGACAGTGATGACCCATGATTGCATGGCCACCTATTGATGTGCACGTGTCAAGATATATGGGTTCTTACTGCATATCACCAGACCTTTCCCAAGAACTGTCAATTCAACCTCTTTTTCCCACATAAGTTCCCCACTTTGGCTTTAATAAAGAAGACTGCCCTCTTATCCAAAACCCCTGGAATTAATATAGTGCCCTAATCATATGACACGTGGACATGGTTAAAGACCTTTTGCTGACACCTGGTAATCATCATGGCTTTGCCTAACAGTTACAGTGGTTGCTGAATGAAGTCATATTCCAGGGAAGTGTACAAGAAAAGTTAGTGTGTGGTTTTGCACAGATTAGTCCCCTATTTGGGGGGAAGGTAATAATTGCATGATAGGTATATAGAACCATGATATATGTATATACTATATATATGAATGCGTATTACCTAACATGATAGAAAGTACAGGTGCACATTCATCGAGTTGGTTGGGTTTAAACAAGATCTACGCTTGAAATATTTTCATATGTCTAGTATTAAATCTCTTTTGCATAATTAAAAAAATTAAAATTCAAGTTCATCCAAACTTCTCTATTTATTAAATATTTATAATATATACTTTTTTTCTCTAAAAATAACTTAAAAATAAATTTTAATTATATATAAATATATTATAATACATAAATATATTTTACATATACTTTGAATCGGACTTTAAAACAAATTTTTAAGCTTGTTAATTAATATAATAAGACTTAAAAAAATTTTTCAAGCATTATAAATAATAAATGATGAGTGAGTTTGCATGGAGTTAACAAGCCACGGGGCTCATAACCACCAATAGTAGGAAGTAATCATGTGTGAGAATATGAGTTCAAATCCAAGAATAATCACTTTATGCAAGAAATAAAAAATTAAATTTAATTATTTCTCGTGCCAACCCCAATTAATTATCAGCAATATTGGCGCGGTTATGCAATGCTCAACTCCAATCATTGTTGCAATACCCGGGTGATTTAATAGCTAATTAATTACCGTAAATTCATCTCTGACATTGCAGTGAAGTAAAGCAGATCACACGTTGAGGTAAAGAAATTACTGTGCCGACCGAATAGTTTCAGAATTTAGTGTTATCGAACATGACAGTTATTAGCTAGATAGATCTATCTAGTTTTCTTTTTTATTTTTTATTTTTTTTTGCAAAAAAAAGTTTATGACTTTGACCAAAGGTGATGTACAATTTTTTAATTTGATTTTTTTAAAAGCAAAAAAGGTAATTTTTTTAATTTTTAATTTTTTTGTGCTTATTTTAACTTATAAAAGTAAAAAAAACTAAAAAAATTAAAATTTTTACTTATAAAAAAAAAAAAAAAAAAAAAAAAAATATTAAATTTAAATTTAAATTTTATCAAATGGACCCTATATCTTTATTAAGAAAAGAGCTAATCATGATTTTATGCAATTTAAATTTTATCAAATGGACCCTATATCTTTATTAAATTTTGAATTTGTTAAAAAAAAAAACCAATTACTTATAGATATTAATTTTTATATATCATAAATTTTAAATATTTTTTACTTTATTTTCTTTGTATATATTTTCTGTTTACCAATCCTAAAATTAAACATGTCCGTTGGTAAATTGATTCTTGTGTAGAAAATTAGAAACATGTAAGCAATTGTGGGCCCCAAAATTATGAGAAATTAGGAAAAATATTCCTATGTGTCCGTTTTTTTATGTGTTGAGCCGACCGTTGCAACGTATTGAGTTAATTTTTTCGCAGAAAGTAAGAGATGCAATTATTTCATGGGCTCCACAAGAACTTTTTCTGGACAGATAAGTGACAGCTGGCGGTCCCACAGTTTTCGTCGGTGGAAAGAGAAACCGCGCGAGAAATTCATAAAAACGTATCGCCTCGAAGCATGGGGCCCACATTACCGTGTGGCGCCCGAATGTTCACCTACGCTTGTATGTGGGGGTGTGCGCATTGCACCCCCGCCGACAGTTTCTCGTGGGTTTTAATCGGATGGGGGTACCCCACAGTGTGGCCTAAAGTAGCAGCTCGCGTTGTGATTCCCTGTCGCTTTTGTTAGCTGTCACCCAATAACTACTGAGCTGTCCACATTCACGTGATATAATATGATATGATGTGACGTTATGTACGTATATTCCAGAATTCCAATTTGATTTATTTTTAGGAAGTGTTTCTTTTGGCTGATTCTTAAATAGGAGTTATTTGAAAATTTATTCCTTAATTTCAATTTGTTTTAAACTTAATTATTAAACTTATATTATGTAAAAAATTGTGTTTTGTAAACATAACTAATCATAAGTTATTTTTTTAAAATATAATTTTAGGTTTCAAGCTGAATTATATTTTTAAAACACAACATCAATACGAGTTTGAGATAAATTTTAATCTTCAAATTAAACTTTTTGGATAACTTGTATTTAATAAATAAATTTCAAATAATTTAAATTTAGTAAATAAGTATAATAACTTTAATTTTGTAATAAAGTCGTGTTTTGTGTATTTTCGTAAGTACCCTGTTTGGTTAGTGGGGTTCGAGAAAGTTTTGGTTCATGAAATAAAAGGGCAGCGGGAAAACGCGGCGGTAACGCTTTCATTCTTTTTCATTTTATTTTCGTTTTTGAAATTGGTGATTGGCCCATATGGTTTGGGATAAGATTCCAGCAATTATATGTTCTCTTAACTCAAATTTGGATCACAAATCATGTGATTTATATACTAGAAATGAATCAATTATTGAACTAATAAGTGGGGTCTGCGTCTGTTGTGTTTTTGGATTATAACACAAGACTAAACAATTTTGGTTGGTTTTAAAGTTTTAGACCCATAAGGAAACCTATTAAGATATGGAATTGAAGTAACAAAATTTGAAAATATTTGGGTCCGCTGGGATTGACTCGCAGATCTAATTTTATTGTAAATGATTTGTTTTATTAATTATTTTTTTTTATTGTCACTGTAATTTTATAGGATAATTATGTGTTATAGTGCCCATATAAACCATAGCATAACCAATAACCTAGAGACGTGTAAAATATACATATATATATATATATATTTTTTTTTTTGGTACATCAAAAAAGATTACATTAGAAAGGGTCTAAGTAAAAAAAAAAATTATAGAAGGAGAAATCGAACCCTTAACCTGTTTTATTTCTTTCAGTACGTCGAACCCTTAACCTTATTAAAGAAGGTTAAGATCCTGATAAACTAAACTAGTATGAGATGGTTACGTGTAAAATATATAAAAAAAGGTGGTTTGGGCTACTCATTACCTTAGCCCAGAGTCTGTGTTACAACTCATTTCTATTCATTTTGCTTTATTTAAAAAAAAAAAATTGTATTCATTTTCCTTTATTTTGATCACCGACAGTCAAGTGAGTGGATGAAGTACCGGGGTTGGTTGGACTCTAGAGCCTTACCGACTTTCATTCATTTCTATGGTATAGCCTCATAATGCATGCTACACTAATCTTGGCTTAAAACCCAATTTATACGTGTATATATATATACAGATTCAAAATTTTTGTTTAGTGGGATGAAAATTACAAAAATATTGAAATTGTTTTTTATTTGACAATTTATTTTTTTGATAAAGTAAATAAATAATCATATTAAAAATTGCCAAAAAGGGCCTAACACTTGTATACAAGGGCTATATATAAAAAAAACTATACCCCTTAACAAACTTATGATCAGATATAAAACCAAAATATGAAATTTAGTAAGAACAATACACTAAATTTACAAGTTAAGACTAAATAAATACAAATAAAATATTTTAAAAAATAGTGGCAGCTGCCCCTGGCCTTTAGTAGATTGCCCCGGGCTTTAGTAGATCCGCACCTGCATACATATATATAGATATATATGGCACAAATTAATTTGTTAAAAAGATCTCCATTCTCAAGATCCATGTGGAGTTTTAAATATATATATTTTTATAAAGCTGTGTCTTGTTTCTCCTATGCAAGTTAGAGCTATTCAATTTTCTTGTCACACATAATCAATTGAGCCTAAGCTTTGTGACATTTTAAAAGCATCTTATGATTGTTAGACAATGATTCCATATTCAATCAGAAGAAATGAATCAAAATTGGAAAAGAAAAAGGATTTGACTGGGATCAAAATATCCGACCTACCGGATCCGAACCGGGGACCTAAGGATTGCCATTTAGGATTTAATCTAACTAGAGCCCTCCGCTCTACCGACAGAGTTATGGCTGCTAGGGTTCGAGCCCACGTCTCCACAAGGACTTCTTACCACTAAACTACAGCAACTGAACATGTCTAGAACCTATAATATGTATATATATATATTTATATATGCATTCATAGCTAATAAACTATTGGAAAATGCTTACATATAAAACCATATTAGGACATGGCCAATTTTCTATCTTCATGTGCACCATATGTTTGGAATGATTAAAATACTAAAGCCATGAATAAGTGACTAAGAATCAAGAGGCATAGTTTAAGGGCATGTGTATGTTAAAATGATGACTTAATTAGGAGATCAACCTTCATGATCACCCTAGCTACATCTTGAAAAGGCTTGTCTAGTTTACTCTCGATTGTTCTATATTACAACTATTGGTTTGTGGAAATTAAGGTAAACTTCCAAAAAATTTTTATAATGATGAGTTCCTACTAAGAAAATATTTCAAGCTATTGATCTCTCCTTTAGGTTTCCAGCATACTCTCTCTCTCTCTCTCTCTCTCTCTCTGCAGAAGGCATGAGGGTTTTTCAGAGTTCATTAGTTCCAATGTATGTCTGCATTGTCAAACCTTGAAGGCCCTAACAACTCTGAAATAATATTGTTTGTATTTGGTCCCTGGTTATTGTCGTTGATACCTTGTTCATGAATTCCTCATACCCAAGAAATCTGCTCAGCAACCACAGCTTATATAAATATATAGAGGGGTAGTGGGCATTGATTCACATGCAATTGCAAAGCAGGTCTGAAAACTTGTATATATATATACCAATCCTGATAGCTAGCAACAATATTACAACATAAAAAAAAGAAAACAGATACAAAACAACTGAGAGATTTAGGCATGTTTTAGACCCAAGTTCAATGAAAAACAATGCAGTAGTAGATTCCATTCCACACAATAGGCTTCTGGTGGTCCTATGCAAATTCCCATGAAGGCTTAACTTTTGGTTGAGCTGGACCCTGACCATATCTCTTCGTACAAGCCCAAGTTACAAGAAGGGGGTGGCTGGGTTTTTTTTTAAATCATGGTTGGACCCGGAACTCCTCTTGACATAATCTTAGAAAGCATCTGCACAATGAAAGAGTTTGCAAGCCCTTAACTCTCTTTAAAAGCCCATATGTAGAAATTTGGAAAGACATTGAGCCACAAGCTACGGGATTTGGGAAGCTTGATGAGAGGCATGGCTTACTTGAATAAGAACACTAGTGCACAGATCAGGAGGTGAAGAATATATATATATATATATATAGAGAGAGAGAGAGAGAGTGAGTGAGTGCCCTCTCTTTGCTTCCATGCGGTGCAGGACAGTAGAAACATGCCTGCATTTGGGGATGGTGCACCTATTGAGAAGATGGACCTGTCTACACTTTCCCGCCAAAGCAAGTTAGAGGTCTCCAACCCACCTTTAAATCTTTAAATTTAAAGATGAGTTGTAAATTTTACCCTCCAACCCATCTTCATTTTTTAAAAAATTTGAAGAAATGAAGGTGGCCTTCATATGAGGCATTCAAATTTGAAGGTTCTCCAAAATATTTGAAAGCCCTTTCATTTCACTATTTATGTGGGGCCGAATCAATAATTATGTGAGACCCTTGTACTAATAATTATTTTAAGTCTAAATAATGCATTATTAATGCATTATTTATTATTTAAATAATATTTTAATAAATATTAAATTTAAACTTTGAATTAATTCATTAATTTTTTTTAATTTGTTAAATATTTATTTAATTTGAGATTTTTTTATATGTGGAATAAATAAATTATTTATATTTTACTTGCTTTTATTTATCTTGAAATTATTATTTATATATGAAATTAAAAAAAATTCTTTTTATTTTATTGATTATTTATTTATACTAAAATTATTTTAATTCATGGAATCAATGAATTATTTTTTTTATCTTACTACTCCACCTTTTCACTTTGTTTTTTTTTTTTTTTTTGGGCAAATTTAAGAATTAATCAATCTATTTCTTCCACCTTCCAATAACATTTAAAATTTCAACATCTATTGAAAACAGAAAATAATTTTGACTAGAATAATAACGAAAAGATTACATAAAAATGACATTTGTTGATCATTCACTAAAACTTGGAGAAGCGTTACATGAAACGAGCATATATCTTTCCCATAAATGCTCATTTTATGTGTTTTAATTAGTTTCTTATTGTATTTTAATTTTTGTTAAATATATTTTATTAGTTCGCAATGGGAGTTTTTGTTTTTTTAAGTTTTTTAATGTAATTTAATTTGTAATTTCATGGGTAGATCATTTAGCTTAAAAAAATTAAAAAATTTAATTTTAATTAAATATTTGGTAAATAATTACAATTTAAATTAAAATATGATAATAAATAATTACATTTTAAATAAAATGGGAGCACAATATGTAATTTTTAACTTTTTTTTATATAAAAAAATAATGATTTGAAGAATGAATAGTGAAATAAAGGTTGGGTGGATTGGAGTAACAATGTGAAAAAGTGAAACCCATGAACTTTAAATTTGAAAAAAATGCCAAAATAAAGATGAATTTAAAACCTTTGATTAGAGATGCTCTTATGGTGGATAACATCTTATGCATTACCTTTGTCCGGGCTTTCCTTATTTTGTTCTTCATCTATTTTTTTCCGAAGCATTTTAAAAAAAAAAAAAAACGAAGAGCCATTTTTGCCTCTTCACAAAAATAGCCTTCCCAGGGCTCGCTACGGAATTTTGATTAATTAGCATATTTTGTCAATTAACAAAAATATTGTCCAAATAATATTAAAAGGCTACCTTAACTAGAAAGAGCATTTATTACTGCTAACTTAGGAGAACGGCCGGCCAGTGTGGTGAAAGCACGTTGACATTAGTCGGCCGAGCCTGACCTATTCTAAAATTTTTTTTATCAATCTAAAGTTAAATCGTAAGTCCGTTCAAAATAAAAATTAGATTTTCACTTTATGTTATTTAATTTAAAAATATTTTTTAATAAATATATTTAAAAATAATATTAAATAATGTAAAATATAAATACACAAATATATCATAATATAAATATATTATTTTATATATATCCCGATTTGGGTTAGATTTTAAACATAATTGTTAAGTTTGCTCATTAATTTAATCAGGCTTAAAAACAATCCCAATCTATTAAATGATGAACGAGTTTGGTTAAGCTATCAAGCTTGTGGCCACTCCTAAAGAAAAATGTTAAATACAAGTGCAGTTGCTTGCTAGGCACTAGCAAATTTGTGTCACGTCAGCCAGAACCCACTTGCTGTTGCTGGTGAGCCCAACTCACGCAACGCGAATGTGCTGGCGCTTGCCCAACAGCCACGCTTGTATTTAGTTCCCCTCACCCCTAAAACACCTTGACTTGTGTGTATGGTCATGAGTTCGACTCACTCCATTAACACCACTAACTCACCAACCTTATATTATGTATTACTTGTTCTCCAAAAATAAAAAAAACATTTCCTCAACATTGTTTGGGACGAGTAGTCCTAGTCCTACACGAATTAATCCCTTAAAAGAGTTCAAATCCAATACTACGTGAGTTTGGATTTTTAAATAAGCTTAATTTTGATGTACTAATCAGTGTAAAATTTTTTTTATATAAATATGTATTAAAATACGATATATATATTTATAAATGTTATATATTTATATTGTACTCAAATTATGAAGGACATGTGTCACTTTTTTAATGCATATTTGTATAAAACTTTTTTTACAATAACAGTGTATTAAAATTAAAACTCCTCTCAGTTTTCAGATCAAAGATATATATATATATATATATGTATGTATGTATGTATGTATAACTTCTTCTATTCGTCATCCTCTCATCGACCTCCCGGAAACAATAACCTGCAATAGTGGAGGATGAAGATGAAGAGATGCAAGGGTGACGAGAGTGGCTCGGAGGACCTGATCAGTAAACTCCCAGATGAAATTCTGGTGATTATCTTGTCCCGCTTGCTGATTACAGAAGCCGCACGAACAAGCATCCTTTCCCGCCGATGGAGAAGCCTCTGGACCTTCACCACCACTTTGGACTTCGATCCTGCGAGCGAATCGGAACGCCCCTACCCGCTCGGCGTCGACACGCGAAGATTCGTAACCTGGTTGAATCGAGCCCTGGAAATGCATAGAGCTCCAACCCTCGACAAATTGAGGATTTGCTTAGATGGGAGGGACATGGAATCCAAATTTCACATTCATATTGCTCGGTGGGTAGACTTCGCGATGAAGAAATGCGTTCAACACTTGGATTTGGAATTAGGAACTAAACAACTGGAGCTTAGTTATCTCTTTCCATCTCTCCGTTTTTGCAACTTCAATTCCCTCAAGACCTTGTCGCTGCAATCCGCAAATGCCACGGGCAAACAGGTCGAGCACTTCTTATCCAACTGCCCCTCTCTCGAAGCATTGTGTTTGACGAAGTCGGCCTGTCTTGTAAACCTGAAAATTTCTAGTGCTTCCCTCAAGTACTTGGAGATTTGTTGCTGTTTCAATCTGGAGAGTCTCGAGATTTCTGCTGCTAATCTCGTCTCGTTTAATTACTGGGGACGAGACGTGAAGCTCACTCTCAAGAACGTTCCGCTTCTTGTCGAGGTATCTTTTTCCGAGGCCTATTGCATTTTCTTAGTCAGGCATAGATTCAAACAGTATTCGAGCATTCTCTCTCAGCTTCAGACACTGAAATTGACCTTGAGTTATCCATGGATGATTGGATTTCCCAAAATTGACGGACTAAGAAACCTCAAAAAACTGGAATTGAATTTGGGAGTGTGGGAATGCAACAACCCTTTCAAGCTCTGCACTTCCCTGATAAAGGCATTGCCTTTCTTGCACAAGTTCTCGCTGCGTTTGTTCTGGTCACTGAACATTGAATCTACAGAGACATGGGTGCCTCCTGTTGTCAAAATTCATCGGCACCATTGCCTCAAGGTGGTGGAATTGGTTGGCTTTGTTGGGTGTTTGCTTGATAGTGAGATTGTCAGGTTCCTAGTTAAGAATGCTGTCTCTCTTGAGAAGATGACTATTCATCCTCTGGACTATATGACAATCAAGGAGAAACAAGAGGCTAGAGAAGCTGCTCATGAACTGGAAGCAATACTCTCTCCCTACACTCAACTTGTGGTACTTTAATCTTTTTATGAAGTTTATGAACATTGCTAGCAAACCATGGCCTGTTGGTATTAAGGGGTAGGGTTAGCAATGTTGTTAGGGTAATATTGTACTACTAGAAAATTCGTACAGAATTTTGTCACTAGAATAATGTGATGGCTCGTAATTATAAAAATATACTGTCACATCATTCTGGTGTAATTTTCTGTATAAATTTTCTGAAAGAATGACATTTTCCGTGTTTTGTAATTGGTGTTTTTATGGATACACGCTTACTATGCTTTTAAAATTGTCATGTTGTTACAAGAAACTAGTTGGCAAATTTTGATTTTGATGAGACTACAAAGTTCATGTTACCAGCAGTATAATAACTTAGTGCATAATCTTGAGAATGAATATACATTATTTTGTCCTCGTTTGCATGTCTCCAACTATGATCATCCTCAAAACCTGCAAGATGAGTCGAGCCAAGATTAAAGGTTTAGATTAAGTCAAGTGAATTATATTTGTGACATGCATGAGATGTACCTATGTTATTGTCTAGTTTGCATTATGCGTTCAAGTCCCACCTGGTACGCTCCCAACTTAATTGATAACTGTGATTTGCGGATGATTGTTTGTATTTAGGATTTATTCTACAAGGATATGTTTCATGTGACCTTAATTTGGAGAGATTCCTCGTAAAAGAAAAGAAATATTTATTTTCATCTCATTTTTCTAAACCAACCAAATAAAAGAAAGAATTTTACATTTTTAACGTCATTTTCTTATCACATATTTTTTCTTTTCCTCCACAAATCCAACCGCGAAACATGTTAACATGGCAATAGAGTTTTCTCTGATTTATTTTACTTGGCACTATTCCCTGCAAAGGTACAATCACTAAATGCTATGCATTGGGATTTGTTTATCATAGTTGTCCTTTTTTTATTTTTTAAAGTTCTACAATTATTATTGATTCCTCACAAGTGAATTATGGTGGTCTATTGGAGATAGTGGATGGCTCGTATCCATAATCTTTTAGTTCCAAGGGGTCCGTGGGCGGAGTGAAGCTGAGCACATAAAACTGGTTATGGAGTATATTGAGTATTTTCAGCGTATAAAACTCAGATTGTAACTGGTGTTATAAGTTTTAATCCTATTGTGTTTTCCATAAACATAGGCACATTACTGAACTACGTAAATTTGTTGTTTTTAAATTTGTGTATTCTTTTTTCTTTTTTCATTGCATTGTATAGAATTTCCAAGCCCAGGAAGGGTGAACTTTTGGTTGAGCTAAACCCTGTCACCTAGTACAGGTCCAAATTACAAGCAGGGAGGGCTGCGTTTCCATTATGGTTGGACTATGGTGATTGAAATCTGGAGTGTATTGAGGTCTAAGCGAGTTGTTTGGGTGTATGTACGTATTAGCTTAACAAAAAAAGGTAAAGAAAAAAAAAAGAATTGAGTTTTGTGTCTGGGCTTTAATGAATTCTTAATGGCTTGCATTCGCAGCTCATTCAGTGTATAAACGAAGGGGGTGTTTTTGCAAAGAAATGGAAAATGATCCACAAACATAACTATGAAAGGGCAACAGGAAGTCATATCATACTTTATTTGTATAGCACTACTCGGAAAAATAAATAAACTTCTGGCATGTGTCGTTAGGAGCATAGTTATCGGGAAAACTTATTTAAAAGAGGGAGTTTCATAAACGTATTTTCGGCATAGATATGAAACTCGTTTGAAAAACTCTCATGATGCTTGACGAAAATTTTTAAGAAACTTAAGAAAAATATTTTGAAAATTTAAAATATTAATTTTAATTAATTTTTTTTCTCTTAAAGTTCTAACTAATTATCTATGAAATTATTCATGGAAGTTTGGTCTCTACTAAACTTCTTAAAAGTCTCATTTTAGTTTTGCGAAAATTTCTTAATAAGATTCCTATTAAGTTTCTCAATCGTTTTTCTCTTTCCGTTTCCTCCTATATTTTTTTGCTACGTTTTTCGCTTTCATTTTCTCTAACGTTTTCCGCTTATACTTTTTATTTTGGTAAATATGATTAGGAGTCTAGGATCCTTTTTGAAAACCCTTTATTAATGCTCAATTTTATTAATTTTTTAACATTTCATTGTCAATGAGAAAGATTAGACCATGTTAAATGGTTGAATATACCCATCTGATTAACTATACAAAATATCAACTTACTTGGATGAGTTTTGCCATGTAGTTTTTAAAAAATAATTTTGAGCCATATAAAGTCAGTTGCCAATGGCATATGCTAATTAAATGGTTAAAGATGGACTCACTTTAATTTTGGGTGAACTTGTGTGCCCTAATAAAAAATTTCTGTGTGCTTTATTTTTGATATTCTCATTGGCAACAAAGTGTTAAAAATCATTGAATACCCATGGAGATTTTTTAGTGGAGAAAAATTGTAAAATAACATGGCAATAATTGAAAAAAATTATTTGGCCTTCTAAAAGCACCACATCACTCCTCTTCCTCACATGGAGTTTGTCCCTCACCAGCTAGGTGGTCCATTCATGTAATAGGCGGGAAATTTTGAGAGGGGGGAAGGGGAGGAGGAATACTGATGTGGAGCTGAGTAGGTTCAACAAATAGTCACTTACACCACAAGTAATCAATTTCCGTAATCAAAATTTCTCTTTTTGACAGGTTTAACCGACCCTCTAATGTCTCACAACAATCTCTCTCTCTCTCTCTCTCTCTCTCTCTCTCTTTGTCTCTTCTCTGTTTGGTTGAGACAACATCCTAGTGGCGTTGTGTTGCAAGCGGTGCAACGGTAAGCTTCCCCTTCTTGCAACACCCCATGGCAATGAGGGGGAAGGATAAAAGGCTATAGGGTAATGAGGTTGTGCAATCACTACCGGATCTGGTAGGGTTGCAGAGTGATAGGAAGAGAGAAGGGAATAACAAGGGAAAGAGAGAAAGCAATGATATCTTTGGCTCGGTGATGGGCTGAGGTGTGGGCGTAGGGGTATTGGTGAAAGGGAAAAGTAAGGAGGAAGGGACGAGGTGGTGGTAGGAGAGAAAAAGCGTAAAGCAGAAATTTAATTTTAATGCACTGTCAGTATAAAAACTTTTTACATTAGCGTGACACCAAATTGTAACACTTTACTTTTTTTTTTGGTTATTTTTTCAATATTTTTTTTTACTTGTGTTAAATAATTATTTCTTGAAAATCATACTAGATAAGGTAAGTTGAAGATTTCTTTTCCTTTCCAAACTCTTACCTGTTTGTATGGTTTTCCTTGCATTATCTTTTAGTAAGTTCATATTATTGTATGTAACAGGCTAACAACCAATGGATTACCCGTCAATTTTGCCTGGTTCGGTTAAATAAGTTAAATGGGTTTTTGAATAAAACTCGTCCCACCAAAATAGAGAGGCCTCCAAGCAATGGTAAAGAGAGAAAGCCACCAAAAAACAGAGAGAAAGAGTTTAGTTATGATCATCAACTGTGCATGGAATAAGATTAAAACTCACAACCTTTAATTCCATGGCACCATTAAAAATCACTACCCATCACTCCGGTATTTTCCGGATTGCTTTGGTAATTAGTACCCATAGTGCATACTTGGAATTCCCTGGTATTTACAGAGATAACAAAGGAGGATGAACGAATTTTCAGGTTGTGATGGGAAGTCTGCACAGCAATTGTTGTAGGAGAATTCAACGGAGAGAGAGGTTTGGGACAGAGTTTGCTTAGGAAAGGAAAAGGAATCTTGTATTTATATTATCTGATATGATTTTTAAAATAATTATTTATTTAATATCAACACAAATATTAAGCAAAATAAGAAAAGAAGTAAGAGATTGCAATTAATGTCCCGCCTGTATAAATTTTTTTTTACACTAACAATGTATTAAAATTAAACTCATAAACAAACAATGCTAATATAATTGGCCACGAGAGTTTAATTAAACTCATAAACAAACAATGTAAATGTAGCTGATAAGGAGGGTCTAATTGCTTATGCATAAAAATCTAAGAGGGGTGCTAGTGCTTACTTTTGAAAGATAGTGAATTTAGATGCCGGCACATAAAATCCTATGTGATGTAAGTGAAATTAACCTATTTAAAAAAATTTCTATACTAAAAATTGGTTAAATTCTTTTTATCGTATTATGTTTTCATATAATAAAAAGCCCTTCATAAAAAAAGACATTTTCTCCCAAAGGACCACACCAGTGGATACTTACAAAACTTTGCCGTATATATTGCAAACAGGCCCTTAATATTGTTTAGAATTCGATTCCTCTCTATCGAAAAAGTCAAATTCAAAGTCCTACGCGGATTGGGATTTTTAGGTTAAAGCAATCTACATAAACCTCATTAGTCCCTCTCCGTTCTTTCTTTCCCTCCTCGTCTATATGTACATGTGTATGTATATACCGTGAAAAGGCCGAAACCCAGAAAAATAACGTGCGATTGGTGACGATGAAGACGAAGAGATGCAAGGTTGACAAGAAGAGTGGTTTGAAGGACCGAATCAGTGAACTCCCAGACGAAGTTCTGGTGATCGTCTTGTCCCACTTGATGATCACAGAAGCCGCAAGAACAAGCATCCTTTCCCGCAGATGGAGGACCCTCTGGACGTTCACCACTACTTTCGACTTCGATGCTGCCAAAGATTTGGGGCGTCGTCGTCACCCACAAGTCTTCGACGGCCGAAGATTCATAACCTGGTTGAATCGAGCCATGGAATTGCATAGAGCCCCAACCCTCCACAAATTGAGGATTTGCTTAGGTGCGAGGGAAATCGAATTCGAATGTCATATTCATATTGATCAGTGGGTAGACTTCGCGATGAAAAAACGCGTTCACCAGTTGGATTTGAAGTTAGGAAGTGACACGCCGAAGCCTAGTTATCTGGTTCCGTCGCTTGGGTTTTCCAACTTCAATTCCATCAAGATCTTGTCCCTAAAATCTTCAATTGCCACTGGCAAACACGTTGAGTACTTCTTATCCAACTGCCCATCTCTCGAAGAACTGCGTTTGGCAGAGTGGGCCTGTCTTGTAAAGCTGAAAATTTCTGGTGCATCCCTCAAGTTGAAGTACTTGGAGATGTCTTGCTGTTTCAATCTGGAAAGTCTCGAGATTTCTGCCTCTAATCTCGTCTCGTTTAAGTACTGGGGACCAGACGTGAAGCTCACTCTGAAGAATGTTCCCCGTCTCGTCGAGGCATCTTTCTCGGAGGCTTATTGCATTTTCTTAGTCAGACATAGATTCAAACAGTATTCAGGCGTTCTCTCTCAGCTTCAGACACTGAAATTGACCTTGAGTTATCCTTGGTTGATTGGATTTCCCAAAGTTGACGGACTAAAAAACCTCAAGAACTTGGAATTGGATTTGGGAGTGTGGGAATGCAACAGTCCTTTCAAGCTATGCACTTCCCTGATAAGGGCATTGCCTTTCTTGCACAAGTTGTCGCTGCGTTTGTTCTGGTCACTGCACATTGAATCTACGGAGAAGTGGGTGCCACTTGCTGTTGAAAATCATCGGCACCATTGCCTCAAGGTGGTGGAATTGGTTGGCTTTGTTGGGTGTTTGCTTGATACTGAGATTGTCCGGTACGTAGTTAAGAATGCTGTCTCTCTTGAGAAGATGACTATTCATCCTTGCCGTCAAGCTGCAATACACAAGCTTGTGGACTTTATGACAATCAAGGAGAAACAAGAAGCTCAAAAAGCTGCTCATGAACTGGGAGCAACACTATCTCCACACGCTGAACTTGTGGTACTTTAATCTTTTTATGAGTATTATGAACATTGCTAGCCACCCATGGCTTGTTGGCATTAGGGGGAAGGATTAATAATGTTTATTAGGGTAAATCCTATTCAATTAGAGAATTCATAAAAAAAAAAAAAATTATAACTATTCATTTTAAAACAAAATACTTGTTTATTAAATCAAAGGCGTGGGGCAAAAAAATAAGATGTCAAGTCGTGGAACGAAACACGACTTCAATTGAAGTCGTTAGTTCATCATACGACTGTAGGTGACCTCTGGTCTACAGACTCCTTTTCTCAATACAACGTTCTAGCTGGACAAAGGGCAATAGCTCTTCTTGCTCTTTAAGGGCGCGGCGCTGATTAGAAAATTTGCGGAAGTCATTGATAAGATCAACATATGTTTCTTTTTTTTTTGAAAATCCCCCGAGAGAGAGAGAGAGAGAGAGAGCGAGAGAGAGTTTCGCAACGGTGGTCCTTTTTTCTCACTGCCAGATTGCCAGATTGATAACGAACTTTTTTTTATTTTATTTTATATTTCTTGACAATGTTTTGTTTTTAGGGAATTTTGTTTGCCACTCTGCTGCATCAATTGCTGGTTCCAAATCATGGAATTTGTTTAGACTATGTTTGGAAAATGTAAGAAAAAAGAAAATAAAAATTATATTTTATTTTGTTCACGTTCCCCTCACTCTTTTTTCTTACGCTCTATTTAAAATCTGAATTTTTTATAGAAGAAATTAAAAAAAAAATGGAAAGAAAAATAGAATAAAAATACACTTTACTTTTTTTATTTTTTCATTATATGTTTTTATATTAAAAATTTAGATTCCAAACAAAGCATTAATAAATTCGGATTCCAAACACAATATTAATATGCAAAATATATTGAGTCTCAATCTCTCTAGGTTTGATTTGAACATCGGTCTTGAATTTTAGATCTCAATCTTAGGCCTTGATCCAGGACTCTCTAGTTTAGTTTGATGTATATAACAAGCAAATTCCAACCGATTGGGTCTAACATTGGAGATGGTGGTAGAACAGGTAGAGCTATGGCTTGCCGACCATGAGGGAGAAAGGAGGGTGAGGGTCATTGACGGTGGGTTTTGGTATTGCTAGTCCTCTCTTTAAACGGATAGCATTTTTTTTTTTTGGTACATTAGAATTGAAAACATAGAATAGAAACAGAAAAAGAAAACAAAAGAGAAGGGATTAAACCCTTACAAAAGAGACACCAATCGAATCTGCAACAAGCAGACTTAAGAGCTGGGTTGGGGGGTCATCAAGGACCACCAAATCTTCCAGTTGAGCCACTCCCATATTTGCCAATGCATCAGCACACTGATTTCCTTCACGAAGGGTGTGGTTGATACTACACTTGCACATTTGCAACAAAATTTTAGCATCCTCAACAAGTGCTCTGTAGAGAGAGGTACGAGTAGCTCCTTCTTTGATAGTGTTGACTGCTGCTTGGGAATCTAATTCAATATCTATATCGCTTAACCCTTTTGAAAAGATTATAGTGATTCCTCTGTAGATCGCTTGGGAATCTGATTCAATCTCTATATCACTTAGCCCTTTTGAAAAGATTATCGTGATTCCTCTGTAGATCCTCCAAAGATCAACTTCTAAGCTAGTATAGTCCACAAGCTTTCCAAAGTAACCACTGATCCAGCTTTCCTTTTCATCCCTAAATAGACTTCTGAATCTAGTTGGCCCTGGATTGCCCTTTGAGCATTCGTCAGTGTTCAATTTTATCTTACCTGTAGAGGGAAAAAACTATTTGATTAGCCTAGTTTCTTTTCTATTACTAGGTTCAAAGGGTAGGAAAGACCCTTGAATTTCATCGGCAAACTCAAGGATTTTTTTTACATTCTCCTGAGTATTCAAAGAAGTTTTTTTAAAACCATCAAAGTTCTACTTTTTTAGATCTGCCACAAGGCAATAGCAAAAACGATTCTCCAGGGAGTGTTGTTATGGTAAATGGACTTGGAATTAAGATTCTGTTGTATCCATTCCTGTATAGACCTTCCTGCTTCTCCATTGGGCCATTTGTCACCTCTCAAGACTTTCCAAAGCAGGGAAGCTCCCTAGCAGTTTCTGAGAAGATGGTCCATGTCCTCTCTGTAAACGGATAGCTATGGACCTTATGGCCGCACATTAGATAAGGGTTTTTGATGCTGGAAGAGAAAAGAAAGAAGAGAAAGGAGAGTTAAGGTGAGGGAACGAGATGTTGGTTCAGCTACGAGAGAGAATGAAAGCTGTTAGGAGAGGGAGAAATTATTTGAGAGAGAGTGTGGTATTGTTGAACTCTATTGATTCTATGAAAACTGTTTTTAACATTAAATATACTAGCATTAAACCCATGGTATGTATGAAATAAATACAAATATAATTCTTATTATAAAAAGTTAAATATTGTCACATGTATCTCACCTATTGTATTGTACTACAATTAAATATATTTGCAACCTAATAATAGTATTTTTAAATGATAACCAATCAAATAAATATCATACTACATTTGCAGAATAATTCAATTCCAATAACCACATATCTTGCATTAACATAATATTAGAGATTTAGATTCGAACATTATCATTTTTAAGCCAAGTTTAGAGTTAAAAATTTATAGACTTGAAATTGCTATAAAAATTTATAGTAATTGTACTTGCCTAAGGTACATTTGTTCAATATAGAGCTAAAAGACTCAAAGTGATCAGGGTACTGTTGCGAGAAGTAAAATTTTTAATACATGAAATATTAATTAAAGGGTCTACATCATAAGGTCCATAAAATTAAAAAATAACATATAATGGTTTTAGTTGAAAGAGTCACCGGACTCTAAAAAAAATACTTGATCATTACTTTTGATGATGGAAAATTCCTATTGAGTGTATGTAATTCCTCTTGAACAATTCAGTAACCCGTGGCATGGGATAAGATCAATATGAAAATAGTATTTAATAAATAAAAGAGTAGCATAATAGTTGAACTGGATAAACTTGTGAACGCTTATGGGACTTTTCAAAGTCCTTCCTAACTATGGAAGTCCCTTTGAAAAAAATGTGTTTGGTGAAGGTAATGGAAGCACTTCCCTCAGAAGTCGTGGTCTTTGGAAGTCGGGCTTAAAGAAGTCACCTTGGGTAGCTTTCGAAGTAGCTGCCTAATCGACTTTTCGTGAAGTATGTACTTGCTCAAGTGAAAATTTTTAGTTTCGGTACTGTCCTCAGTTTTTGTGACAAATTACCCATACTACCCACTTGTCTTATAACATTTACAAATCCTATTCCATAAATTATATATAGGTATAGTTTCTTATATTCAGATACACAAAAGTAGCAACAAACAATAATGAATAAATTGACGAACTAAGCCATCACTGTGTTGAGGCTCGTTCTTGGGTTCTTTCTCATAATTTAGGCAAGAATGATTTTGATTTAGTTGGGTTAATGGAAGATCTATTTATACAAAGTCTAAATACATACGTTTATATGCATACATATACACGTACGCATAGATAGAGAGGATATGGCAGAGTGTCAAGGGTCACTTTCTTGCGTCCCATGACATCCCACGCAAGTGGCTTTGCACTTGTCTTAAGGTCCCAAGGTGTGCTAGAATGGTGGAGGACGGATGCCCAACGTCGTGCTAAGGTGCTTCAACAGTAGGCGAAAGGGTGTTCAACCAATGCCTAATGCAATATGTTTCAAAGATGGGCCAATTGTGCTCATTTGATGCCCAAGGCATTGTCCAAACATTGCCCAAATAATGCCGAAGCATTGCCCAAAATAGCCCCAAAACGGCCCCTTGACTTTCCATTTATGTCCTTTGGGATGCCCCAAGGCAGCAGCACTAATGACCAACATTGCCCCAACATGCCAACCAAGGCAGCACATGGTAGCACTAGTAGGCAGCTAGTCAGCCAACCAACCAGCAACAAGGCAGACAGGCACGCAGGCAACAGTGGCAGTGGCAGTAGCAGCAGCAGTCTAGCAACAGCAGCGCACTGTTGCATTTGAGGGATGATTCGGCCACCTTTTGCTACACAACCTTAGATTCAAACCCTTGTAAATATGTAGAAGTTTAAGTCCTAGCAAGCCCTTTGATGTAATTCCCTCCGTGGTGACGATGAATGACCAATGCCAAATTTTTACATAGTACACCTTTTTGGTGCATATTTGGCATGACATTTCTCCTAGTTTCGGAGGACAAACTAAGCTAGGTTATTTTTCTTTAAATAGCTTTTAGCATGTATTTTCCCATTCCTATAGTTTAGAATATTTGGACACATACTATGTTTCCACTTAACAAATTACAAATGGCTTAGAATGCTACTATAAGAGAGTATGCATGTCTACTACTTCCCCTGCCACTTTTCTTGTAATCGACTAAGCACTTATTTTTCATCTTCTAAGTATTATACATACTTTCTTAGTAATGAGAATGCACTCTTTTGTTAATTTCTTTTGTATTTTTTTTTCATTAATTTTTAATATAATTGCTTGTGTTGTGCCATCAAACTTACTTACTTGCAACCAACCGGTAGAGACTTAAACTTGACAGATTTGTTAAGAGAGTTTGGCGGGCGCTACACAGGAGACTTGTGACCAACTACTTGCCCACAAGTGCCCTATGACATAGAGGCAAGTAGGCAACGATCAAGGAGGAGGTGGCCTTTGGAACGGTGATACTTTAATTACGTTTTTCTTTTCTATTTTTATTGTGTAATCCCATTAGTTATAGGTAATGGGAGAATATTTATATTTTATTAAGAATGCATTTTTAATTGTATGACAATTAATATATACTTCTATTAGTAAATTTTGCATACAGCTACTTTTTTGTTTTATTTTTTCTTTGTAATTTTCTAATTTTTTTTATTAAATTTTATAACAAATATGACCTAAGTGCATGATGAAGATTATGGACAATACTGTCAATTAGAAGTTATTTGGCACTTCAGAAATGTTGCCGCCAAACATACACAAATAGGAAAAGCGCTTATAGATTTTAAAGGACTTTCAAATAAAATATTCACTAAGCACTCTTCTTCTATTAAAAGTTCTTTTTATAAAGTTCCCCCTACAAAGTCTTTCACAAAAAGGACTTTCAGTTATAAGAAACTATGCCAAACTGACTCTTGATTTTCCCACCAAAGCTCATCAAGTAAAAGGAGGAGAGATCAGTTGGCTTGGAGGGTGGTAGTCTTAATTAATTTATCTTCCCACAGCTCAACACTAAATCATCGTTCAAACCATTAATAAGCTGCAAGAATTAAATTAGGCGAAAGAGAATTTAGCTTTAAGAGTAGATTAGACAAATCAGCAAAATTAAGATAAGAACATAATACTTAACAGTCATACATTAATTCAAAAGATTAAGTGACGTTAATAACAAAGGAAATTGCTCATAAAAAACGATGGTCATCGTGCAATGATCATGCAACTGACTTTTTAATGAGGAATATATTTTGCTTTTATATAATCTGCCAGTGAGTAGATTCAGATAACAAAAAAAAAAAAAGAATGATTCTAATGCAATTATCTTGAAGTTCTAGATACTGGGCGTTTAAATTTTGAACTCCATATCTATCTCTAATTGTGAGCTAAATTCCTATTTTATTTGCTTACATGCTTGGTGAAGGTTAATTTGTATGGTTGACCAATTAATATTGCGGCACTTCATAAGAATATAGTATTGTGAATAGATTATCATATAATTATTTTGAAGTTTCAGATAAGATGTGTTTAAAATTTAAATTCTACGCTGTTAACTTGAGATTGAGTGAAGACAAAGCATTGAGCTCTGAAAATTTCAATAGTGTAGGTAATTAAATTGAGTCTCATTGTCCAACAAGTTCTGATATTATCTTGAAGAACATAACACTTAACAGTCATATATTAATTCAAAAAATTGACTGATGCCGATTAAAAAGGAATTGCTCACAGAAAACGATAGTCATCGTCGAATGATCATGCAACTGACTTTTAATGAGGAATATATTTTGCATTTATATAAACTGGCCGTGAGTAGATTCAGATAACAAAAAAGAAGAAAAAAGAATGATTCTAATACAATTATCTTGAAGTTCTAGATAAGGAATGTTTAAATTTTGAACTACATATCTATCTCTAATTGTGAGATAAATTCCTATTTTATTCGCTTATATGCTTGGTATATCTGTCTCTAATTGTGAGTGTAATTTGTATGATTGGCCAATTAATATTATGACACTTCATAAGAATATAATATTGTGAATAGATTATCATACAATTATCTTGAAGTTTCAGGTAAGGTTTGTTTAAAATTGAACTCTACGATGTTAGCTTGACAGTTGATGTACGTGAAGACAAAGCATCGAGGTCTGAGAATTTCAATAGTGTAAGTAATTAAATTGAGTCTCAATTGTTTAACAACTTCTGACATTATAGTGGTAAGATATTTTAAATATGATATTATTTTGAAGCTTAAGATAATATGTACGTGAATAGTTATTTTAAAATTTAATTGGCAAATCCAACAACATTTGATATGGAAGTGATAAAATTTATAAATTTTTGTTAATTTTAAAACTATGACTATCGTTTTATGTAAGTACAATTTAAATTTATATAAAACATAACAAAACGATAGTTGCATGATCATTACTTGAATTCAAAAAATTTTTAAAATTTTAAATTTGAATTAGTAAAAATTTGGCAGGTTGAAGATTTGATAGAGATAGACGAGATTTAGATATACATAGCATAAAATTTAAAATTTTATAATATTATGGTAAAGATCTAATGAAATTTTGACCTCTCATAAGAGTACCATATTCAAAAAACAAGAATAATATTGTGACCAATTAGCTTGCAACACATGACGCACTTTTTAAAAATTTAAATTTAAATTAGTTAAAGCTTGGCAGGTGGAAGATTAGATAGAAATAGTCAAGATTTAGATATACATAGCATAAAATTTTAAATTTTATACTATTATGATAAAGATCTAAAGAAATTTTGACATCTCACAAGAGTACCATATTCAAAAAACAGAATAATATTGTGACCAATTAGCTTGGAACACATGACGTACTTTTTAAAATTTTAAATTTAAATTAGTAAAAGTTTGGCAGGTTGAAGATTAGATAAAGATAATCGAGATTTAGATATACATAGCATAAAATTGTAAATTTTATAATATTATGATAAAGATCTAAATAAATTTTGACATCTCACAAGAGTACCATATTCAAAAAACAAAATATCATTGTGACCAATTAGCTTGCAACACATGACGCATAAAAGATAAAATTTGTTAAGTTTAAATTTTATTTTAGTAATGTTCATAATTTGTAAAAATTAAATATATATCCAATAGCATAAGGACATTTGTTTTGTTCTATTTTATAAATTAAAAATTATGAGAAAAAAGAGTTAGGAATTTCAAGTTTAAACACACTACAATTAGGGATGTAAATTTGGTCCGAAGCTTGTGGGCCGCCCAAGCTCGGCCCGAGCCCAACTTGAGCCTAGCCCGGCCCATGCTCGATTCCCCTATGGGCGGGCTTGGGCCTTACTCTTGGTAGCTCGAGCCTGGCCAGTCGGCCCGGCTCTAGGCTAGCCCAAAAAGCCCGCCCTGGGCCTGTCCAAATTATAAATTTATAAAATAGTATATTTCTATATAATTAATAGTTTATATAGATTTATATTAATTAATAATTTATAAGTTTAATCATTATAATTTTTTGCCTAATTTCTATAAGTTTCACTCAGGCTCTAACTTAGTTTAACTATTATTGATACTTAATAAGTTTAATCATTTATTTATTTTTATGATTTTTATAAGTTGATTGATTCTTTAATTTAGTTTTAATCATTATTGATAACTACTTATTAATTACTATTTTATAAAACTAAATTAAACTTAAGAACTAAATTTTTTTTAAAAAAAATTGACAAAGCTTGCCCAAAGGCTCAAGCCCAAGCCCAAGCCCACCCTTAACGCGGTGGGCTGGGATTGGGTCTAATATTCTTAATTTTGACTTGGCCAGGCCAGGCCCAAAATTGGCAGGAGCCCACAATGACTGGCCCAAGACTGGATTGGGTCGGGCCGGACTGGCCCACTTGACATCTCTACCTACAATCTTTGGCTATTTGTAATAACTAGAAGTAATCTCCCATGCTATGCACTATTAATTGAAAAAATAAAACAAAACGTAAAGAGTTTGAGGACATAATTTTTCTCTAATTCATAGTTGAGCGTTTGATAAAACAAAAAGTTAAGTACTAAAAACTTTTAGTGTTAAAATATTTAAATAATTTTTTTTTTTTGTAATAAAATTGCATCAATACAACATAGATGAAATGTGAAGATAACTATCAAGTTAGATTGTGTTACACAACTAATGACCTCAAAACAATAATCCAACCCAAGTACCAAAGCATACCAAACAAAAGTGGCCTATGTTACTTCGATGAATCGAGACCTCAACTTGAAGCAAGTAAATTTACACTGTTTTCGAGAGCTAAAAGATTGAAGGACAACTAAAAATGTCTTCTCAAAAAAACTAACTTATTAATGAATAATGATAGTATTATATCTTCCTTGTGAAAGTCCTCACGAAGAGTATTTTGTCACAATACACAATTTTCATTGTACTACATTGTGCAAGTCTTTTTTTTTTGCCTTCATTTGTCAGTGACATAAATGATATCACTTCAGCTACCATTATTTCTCTTTCCTTATTCTGTATTTGACGACGATCATGAGCTTGTTATCAAGATTGATAATGAATTTGAAGGACTAAAGTTTCATGCCTCAACAAAAATGCAGGAGGAATGATGACTAATAAAGCCCTTAAAATTGAACACATTAATCTATAGATTATTGGCACTTGGTTCTTGGATGGTTCTCGGAGGGAGAAAATTGTGAGACCACAAGAATCAAAGTGAATGGCTTAAAAAAACTAATTGTATGTGATTGTATTAACTACTTTAAAATTGAATTAATTCATAAGCGTTGGAATTAAACGCTTTATATAGAGAGATATCAAGTGAAGTTTAAAATACTACTATAAGATAAAGATAGGATATAAAATTTGAAATTGAAATTTAAAAGGAATATTATTCTTATCAATAGAAATTAATGATCACTTTACTTGCGTATTTTTTGTTATTTAATATTTTGGTATGAGTTGGGATTAAATGCTTTGGAGATAGATACACATATAAAGAGAGTGATACAGTCAAGTTTAAACTATCACAATCGGGTAGAGATAAAGTTCAAAATTTGAAATTGAAATTCAAAGTTGTTAAGATTTAAGGTTAAAAGTTTAAAAAGAAGGATATTGCCTTTATCAATAAAAATAAATGGTTACATACAAGTTAAAAAACCAATGATCATGTTATATGTTAATTTTTTTATTTTATAAAATTAAAAAATCTAGAAGATTTGGATTAAGTATTTGAAGTTCAAAGTCCTAACACAATCAAGTTTAAAATATCACAATCAAATACAAAAGTTGATATTGCAATTTATAGTTGTTAAGATTTAAAGTTAAAATTTAAACAGAATGGATATTGTCTTTATCAATAGAAATAAATGATTGCATACAAATTGAAAGAACCAATGATCACGTTTCATTTGATTTTTTTTATTTTATAAAATTTAAAAATTTAGAAAATTTGGATTAAGTATTTGAAGTTCAAAGACCCAACAATGTTTTGCTAGTTATAATCAGGGTGGGCTGGGTTTTTATCATGGTTGGACTATGGGGACAAAAATCTGCAGTGTCTTGAGGTCTAAGTGAGTTGTTTGGGTATATGTATGTATGTATAAGCTTAACCCAAAAAAAAAAACATAAGAGAAAAGGAATTGAGGTTTATGTCTGAGCTTTAATGGAAACTTAATGGCTTGCAGCTCATTCATTGGATTGACGAGGAGGGTGTTTTTTCAAAGAAATGGTAAATGATCCACAAACATAATTATGAAATGACAATAGGAATTCATCATTTTATATGAAAATTTTATTTGTATTGCATTATTTGAAAGAAAAATCATTAAGTGTGTGTCATCATAAGTTCGGGATTCTTTTTGAAAACCCTTTGTTAATGCTCAATTTTATTAATTTTTTAACATTTTGTTGTCAATGAGAAAAATTGAACTATGTTAAATGGTTGAATATACCCATCTAATTAACTACACAAAATATCAACTTACTTGGATGAGTTTTGCATTGAGTTTGTTAAAGATAATTTGAGCCATATAAAGTTAGTTGAAAATTGCATAAGCTAATTAACTGGTTAAAAATTGACTCACTTTGATTTTGGGTGAACTTGTGAGCCTTAACAAAAAAAATTTTTTTGTGTGCGCTTTATTTTGGTATTCTCATTGGCACCAAAGTGCTAAAAAATCATTGAATACGAGAATTAATGGAGATTGTTAGTGGAGAAAAGTTGTAAAGTAGTATGGTAATAATTAAATCCAAAAGCACCACCTCGTCTCTCCTCCTCTCATATTGTAGTGTGATCCTCACCAACTAGGTGGGATCCATGTAATAGGTGAAAAATTGTGAGAGGAGAGAAAAGGTTGGAGAATTGATGTGAAGGTCCTATTGCATTTTCCCAGTCAGACATAGATTCAAACAGTACTCAAACATTCTCTCTCTGCTTCACACGCTTAAATTGACCTTGAGTTGTCATTGGTTGGTTAGATTTCCCAAACTTCGTAGGTTACAAAACCTCAAGAATTTGGAATTGAATGTGGGAGTGGTGTGGGAATGCAACAAAGCTTTCAAGCTTTGCACTTCCCTGACAAAGGCATTCCCTTTCCTGAACAAGTTGTATTTGTATCTGTTTTGGTCACTGAGCAATGAATCTATCCAGAGATGGGTGCCTCCTGTTGTCGAAAATCATCGGCACCATTTCCTCAAGGTGGTGGAATTGGATGGCTTTATTGGGTGTTTGCTTGATAGTGAGATTGTCAGGTACCTAGTTAAGAATGCTGTCTCTCTTGAGAAGATGACTATTCATCCTTGCCGTCAAGCTGGGCTAAACAGGCTTGTGAAGTTTATGACAATTAAGCAGAAACAAGAGGCTCGAGAAGCTGCTCATGAACTGGGAGCAATACTCTCTCCACAGACTCAACTTGTGGCACTTTAATGTTTTTATGAGCATTATGAAGATTGCTAACAGACCATCTCTTGTTGGTATTAGAGTAATGCTCTGCATAAACTAATTTATCAATTTATTTTTTTGGCTCACAAGATATAATATAGTGACACCTATATTAATAAATGCACGTGAGACCTATTTACTTGTATTTTGTAGGTTTGAAAATGAATTGATAAATTAGTTTATGTACAATATTTTTTTTGGTGTTAAGGGGTAGGATTTGTAATGTTTGTTACGTAAATACTATATAATTAGAAGATTCATACATAATTTATTATTAGAATGATGTAATTAAATGAAAACCATTCAATTTAAAATAGAGCACCTATCTTAATGGATTTTACTTACCAAAATGCAACTTTCACATGATTCTAATGTGATTTTTTGTAGAAGTTTTTTTTTGTTTTTTGGAAGAAAGCATTTTTCATGTGATCATCAGTGTTTTTTAGGGATACATTTGCTATGCATTTGAAATTGTCTTCTTGTTACAAGAAGCTGCATATGAATTTTGTAGCCCTCTAACAACACGCGTTTTTTTTTTTTTACCCTCTCATTTATTTTGTACTCACTACTAAAAAATTGAGTTTTTGCTACAGGAGAATGCCGTCGCAAAAAAGAGAACGCCGTCGCAAAAGAGCTTTTGCGACGGCTTTGCGACAGCAAATAGGGCGTCGCTTTAAATGGCGCCGCAAAAGGTATTTGCGACGGCTAGTGCAACGGTAGATTGACTTTTGCGACGGCATCATCACCGTCGCAAATACTCCGTGGTAGACTATATTTTTGCGACGGGCAAGTGCTGTCGCCAATATTCGTCGCAATATCCTTATTTGCAACGGCATTAACCGTCGCAAATGGATGACGCACTATTCTATTATATTAGCGACGATGTTGTGCCGTCGCAAATAAAAATCATGCCGTCGCAAAAACATATTATTAGTGACACAAATAAATTGTTAGAATAAATATGTAGGTAATTCTCAAACTTTTGCTACAGCCTTTACTGTCGCAAAAAATAACTTGCCGTCGCAAAAAGTAGAGAACAAATTTAATAAATTATATTAAATTTAATATTTTTTTTAATTTCCTAAAAATCCTGTATACGCATAAAATAGTATAACTGAATTAATTAATAAAAAATATTCATTCACCAAATTCTGTTTAAACATAAAATAATATAACTAATTCATTCACCAAAAAAAACATTCATTCACCAAATTTCATAATCCATATCCACAAAAAATATCACAAATATTAGAATTATAGTTTTTCTGAAACATAATAATTGAAGTTCAAATATATGCAACAAAGTTTTTCAAAAATGTTAAACTCCAACATCCAAGTGTATCCAAACATCCAATAATTCAAAATAGAAAACGAAATAAAACATTAATAGCTCTTTCAATCCCGATCATCATGGCAGATCTAATCCTTTTCAATAACCTGAAAAAATAAAAATAAAAAAATTACCAATATGATTGATATAGACAATATATATGCAATATGATATCATTAATGAAACCATAAAAAAAAAATAAAAAAAGTTGTGATTTACATCAATAGATTTCCATGCAACGTATTGGTCAATCAATTCTCCCACAGTTTCAATTCCATGGCGTGGTCTTTCTAAAAGAACGTTGAGTTTTCTCACAGTTTGAACAAACACTTTGTAGAAGTTTGGACCCAAAGGTTCTTCATCCAATTCTGTGAAATGGGTCCATACTTATAAGCAGTCTCTTTGCCACCTTGAGTTTGGGAAACCCCACAATAAGCAAACTTACTTTTATACCACCCTACAATCTAATGTGTTGGTACTTTCTAATGTGTTGATTAAACTTGGTGCATACTATAAGAATGAATACAAATTTTTTTTGGCCTCTTTTGCTTGTCTCCAACTATGGTCATCCTCAGAACCTGCAAGATGATTCTAGCCGAGGTTAAAGTTTCAGATCAAGTCGAGTGATCTATATTTGTGACATGCAAGTGGCTTCTGGTGACTACGAAGCCCGGCGATACGATAATATTTAAAAATTGTAACAGACGACATGGCAACGGCAAGGACAGAAAAAATATACATATATTATATATGTTTCATATATAAAAATATTTTTACTCAATGATAATAAAAGAAATGTAAGATAACACTTGTTAAAATTAAAAAATTATGTATTTAATAGTTTAAATATTAAAACAGGTTTAATATCACATTATTTTACTTTTCTATTAGATCCCAAGTTATTGTCTTCGATTATGCTACATGTTTCATATGTTAATTATGCCACGTGTTTCATATGTGTCTAAGTGATGACCATATGTGTCCAAGTGACCAACATGCATATCTCCAAAGTGTTCCAAGTGTGTTTGATTTTAAAAAAGTAAGCAAAATAATGAGACACATTTGAACCCGTGTCTGACACGTGTTAGGGAGTGTCTGTCGAATGTCATGTTCGACATAAAGACAACTCTTTCTTAAAAGTGTCAGTGCACTTGTATTGTAGACAGTGGATGACTCATATCCACAATGCTTCACTTCAAAGGAATGGGCGGAGCAAAGGGGAGAACATAAAACTGGATTTATTGAATATTTTCAGCATATAGGACTAAGGTTGCAACTGGTCTCATGTATAAGTTGTAATCCTACTATGTTTTCTCATTTAGTGAAAACTGCTCGCTCCCATGAACATAGGCACATTACTAAACCACGTACATTTTGCTGTGTTTTATGTTGTATTCTTCTTCTATTTTTCATCCCCTTGCGTAGAATTACAACATGGTCCTATGCAATTCCCAGCCCCAAGAGGGTGAACTTTTGGGTTGGGCCTTTATCATGGTTGGACTATGGGGACTAAAATTTGGGAGTTAATTGATGTCTATCTGTGTGCTTTAGAGAAAACTTTATGGCTTGCAAGTTGCAACTCATTCATTGTACGGATGAATGGAAAATGATACAGAAACATAATATTTTTATATAGAATAATGTGGTTATAGAATAATGTGACACTGATATTTTTAAAATTATGAGACAATGGTGTGTGTGCTGCTTTGAAATGAAATAACAGCAGGAAGCTATATCATTTCATACAAGAATTTTGTATACAAAAATTATTTGTATCATGGGATAAATGTTCAATAATAAGGCAACACCAACTAGTGTCATTAAGATTTAAACATTACTGTATCGGACATACCATTACTTGAAAAGTAAAAAATGATTACGAAAATAATACCAAAAAACATGGGTACTAACTATTGAACATTTTCCATCATCGCGAGTCTGTGATCCTTGTTCAAAACCCTTTACTAATGCTCAATTTGATTAAACCATGTTACATGGTTGAAAATAACCATGTTACATGATTAAACCATTGAATGACGATGTAATTCACCATGTTAGTTTTGTTTGCCGAAATATGAATGTTGCAAATGGGAGGGGTCGCAATGATTAGGACCGCAGTCCGTTGATGTGATAAGGGGTGATTTAGTTCATTTAATCTGAATAGTTCTAGTTCAATTCATTTAATCTCATGGTTCTAGTTCAATTAATCTGGAGTCTATTTTGGTTATATTCCTCCTACAAAAAAAATAAAAAATTAAAGTCTTATGAGCCGTTATTTTATGTTGTTATTGTTACATACAAACTATCTAATGATTTGTTATAATAATATATGTTTTAACTTTTTCTTTTATGCAAAGTATTGAAGATGAAACCTATGCAAAAGTTTTTATAATGATTAACTCATTAGAGTTTTTACAAGTTCTTTTATTTTTTTAGAACATTTTATTACCATTAAAACAAATTAGAATTGTCAATTTTGGATAGTATTCTTAATTTTTGTAATTTTTTTGATTAATTATTTATAACATTTTTATTGTGGATTTGAAAAAGCCTTGCTTCTCCGTGCATTGCACGGCTTGACACTTACTTGTACTATTATAATTATATATGAAGTATAAAATTAATAATATATTAAATTATATCTAATCTTTAATCTTTTTTTTTTCAAAAGTATAATGTATAAAAATTTTGATACATGTGTTGTACGGTCCAATTAAAAAAAACGAGTATTTTACATTAGGTTTCAAATATGATCAAAAAAATAAAATTTTTTCCATTTATTCGTTCATACAAATATTATAAATGAATGGTATAGGTATTAACTAATTCGGGTTGATACCTTTTGATGTCAACATTATCATTTTATCGTAGTTACTTTTTTTCAAGTTGAGTTTTAATAAAGGAAAAAGGGAAAGTCCAACACTCCAGAGCCAAGAGTATTGGGTGTTCAATCCAAGCACTGACAACTTCTCCTTGTATAGACAAAATCCATTATCTTTGCTTTTTTACCACATTTTCTTTTTTTGTAAAATTGTTTGGAAGTCAACTCGATCTATGATTCTATCTATTAAAAAAAGGTAAACAAAATCAAGTCATACACAAATTAAGATTTTTAGGTAAAACACGGTTCAAAAGAATTCAATTGCTCTTATTCTTGGATAAGTTTATCCTGGCAAGCATGTTATTTTTTAATTAATAATTATGACTCAAACTATACATTTTGTAATGTGTGAAAATCCTACAACAACATTTTAATAGGGAGGTCGCTCTCTTTTTAATAAGAAAAAGAAAAGAGAAAAATATATGCACATGAACCTAGGTAATCCTTCCTCCTGCCCTCCTCAACTAGAACCTTCCCATTCCTCAAAAGGCTCGATGTCCCCAGTTGCGAGACATATATATCATCTATACGTGTACATGGCATGAAGAGCCCGAAACCCAGAAACAGTAGAGTGCGATAGATGAAGATGAAGAGATGCAAGGTTGACAACAGTGGCTCGGAGGACCGGATCAGTGAACTCCCAGATGAAATTCTGGTGACCGTCTTGTCCCACTTTCTGATTACAGAAGCCGCACGAGCAAGCATCCTTTTCCGTCGATGGAGAAGCCTCTTGACTTTCACCACTACTTTGGATTTCAACACTGCAAAGGAATTGTGGGATATACATAACCGATTGGGACGTCTCTCGAACATTGACGAGAGGCGAAGATTCGTAAGTTGGTTGAATCGAGCCCTGGAATTGCATAAAGCCCCAGCCCTTCACAAACTGAGAATTTGGGTATACGTGTGGAACATAGAATCCGAATGTGATCTTGCTGGGTGGGTAGAATTCACAGTGAAGAAGCGCGTTCAGCACTTAGAGTTGGAGTTGGGAAGTTCGACGCGGCGTGCTCATCCATCTCACTCTCTTGGGTTTTCCAACTTCAAGTCCCTCGAGACCTTGTTGCTACGATATGCAAATGTCACTGACGAACATGTCGAGCACTTCCTATCCACTGTCCATCTCTCGAACGATTATGTTTGGCAGAATCGATCTGTATTGAAAATCTGCGAATTTCTGGTGCATCCCTCAAGTTGAAGTACCTGTCACTATCTGGAAAGTCTCGAGATTTCTGCTCCTAATCTTGTCTCGTTTACATACAGGGGATCAGAGTTTAAGCTCACTCTGAAGAATGTTCCGATTCTTGTTGAGGTATTTTTCTTGGAAACTTATTACTTTGATTTAGTGGAACATAGATTCAAACTGTTGGCTATCGTTCTCTCTCATCTTCGGACACTCAGATTGTCCTTGAACTTGGGTTTCCCTTGCTTGCCTGAATTTCCAAAACTTGATGGACTAAGAAATCTCAGCACAGTGGAGTTGAATTTGGAATTTTCGGACTGTGACAACCCTTTCCAGCTTTGCTCTTCCCTGATAAAGGCATTGCCTTCCTTGCACAAGTTTTCGTTGCATTTGGCTTGGTCGTCAGACAATGAATCGACAGAGACATGGGTGCGCCACCAGTTCTTGAAAATCACCCGGATTGTTGCCTCAAGGTGGTGGAATTCGTTGGATTTGTTGGGTGTTTGCTTGATATTGAGATTGTCAGATACCTAGCTAAGAATGCTGTTTCTCTTGAGAAGATGATTATTCATCCTTGCCGTATTTCTGTGATGAGGAGCCCTGGGCTTGGGGAGACCATGAAAATCAAGGAGAAACGAGACGCCCGAAAGCATGCTTTTGAACGAGGAACAATACTATCTCCATCCACTCAGCTTGTGGTACTTCAAATGTTTTTTAAGCATTTGAAATTGCCCTGCTGTTACAAGAAACTAGTTGCCAAATTTTTACATAGAAATTTAATTCAGATTGATGTGATAGTAACATTTTGGGAATTACCAGATATTATGTTGGATGTTTTGCTTTGAAATCATCACATAATTCTATATGAAAATTCTATTTTTGTGTGTCATCGTGAGTCTGGGATCCTTGAGTAATCCTTTTGGTTGACTGAATTTCCCGAACTTGATGGACTAAGAAATCTCAGCACATTGGACTGTGACAACCCTTTCCAGCTTTGTATTTCTTTCCCCTCACCCCAAAAAAAAAAAAAACAAAAAAACAAAAAAAGGGGAAATGTCAATAAAACTGAAACATGCTTCCCATTTGTAGACAGTCTCGGGTACTGATTACATTGAAGGAGAAACAAGAGGCTAGACAGGGGGCTCATGAGCTGGGAGCAAAACCATCTCCATATGCTAAACTTGTCTAGGTATTATGAACACTGCCACCGGACCAGGGCTTATTGGTATCCTCCTGGTAGGAGTTAGTAAAATGTACTATTAGACATTTGCCATTGTCACGGATCGGATGCTTGTCATTCAATTTAAAAGTTTAAACTATTAGGTGGTATTGCCTACTCTCTCTTATATGGCCCAAGATCTCCCTCTTCTTATTCTATGTGGGATCATAACATACTCCTCCATCTGTATTTGTGACACCCTCATCGCAGGTCGAACTACTTTGCTTACTCCACCTGAGCACTTGGCGTAGAATCGGATCGGGAGTTAGGCTGCTCTGATACCGCTTGTCAAGGGTCGGCCGCTTGCCATCAAATCCAATAACTTAAGCTATTAGGTGGTGCTGCTTACCCTCCTTATATGGTCCAAGACCTCCCTCCTCCTATCTAATGTGGGATCGTGACATCATGCATTTGAAAGTGACCCAGCTGTTTCAAAGAATTTGTTGACAAATTTTAACTTTTCAGACTGGCATGTATTGGCAATATGTAGGTGAATCCTGCCCCAGAGCAGTAATAACACCACAACCTGTGTTCTTCCTTCCTTATATATATATATACATGTATGTATGTACAGAGCATTGGATTATTAAGGAAAGCTTAAACAAGATGCAAGTTGGTCGTGGATAAAAACCAAAGCATGCACACACAATTCCAACATCCAAAAGAGAAGTGCTTGTATGGAGTAAGCAGGGATTCTTAGTCATGTTTTGTATACATATAAAGTGTTTTTAGGCATGAAAACGTGTTCTAACTCTAATCTTAGGAATTGGTTGGTAGGACTTTTCGGTCTAGCTTTTTTTTTTAGTTTATAAGCAAAAAAGATAATTTTTTCTAGTATTTTTGCTTATCTTTAGCATATAAAAGTAAAAAAAAAAAAAAAAAAATCTAACTTTTTTACTCATAAGCCAAAAAAAACAAAACCAAAAAAGCTAAACAAAAGTTGTATCAAATGGATCCTTAATTTCATAGTCTGCTACTCTTCTTCTTACTCAAGCAAGCTATGTATGTCTCTCATCACCAAACTTCCTGTATAGTACAATTCTGCTGGCCTAGTTGCTTATCCTCATCAATTTAAATTAGACACACTACGCACGATGGTAATATTTTATTCTTCATTGGGATATATATAGTGGTCAAATTATTTGATCCTTCATTGATATATATAGATATATGTTGTGGTCAAATTCTTCATTGATACAATGTCTCGATTATATGAAGCTTCGCCTGGTTTACGAAATTGATTGAGGTGGGTTATGAATCGTTTGAAGTGGGCCACTCATGGGCTCGGTGATATTCTAGTGCATCAGGCCACCCATGATCATTGGGATTTTAACTTAGTACGAGGCTTTCTAAGGAAGCTCACCCCGCCGTAGCTGGGCCATCTTAGGCCTGTAATGGCTGGATCAGGGCCCACCTTTTTTTTAATTCGTCGACTCCTCCCTCTCTTGCAAGGTTACCAAAAAGGTTGCACTTAGCACATATAGCCTCATCTATAGTTCCAAATTGGTATATAAATTATATTCACATATATATGAAGGTGTGGGTGGGTGTATAAGCTTACAGATTGCCAATACTCATTAGTTTAGTAGCATTTGGTTAACTACTTTAGTACTTCGATTGTTGACCTCTTGAGTTTGATTCCCTTTGTGGTGCATATATATTGTGGTTATGTGTGATTGTTGGGTCTATTGTATTTTTTTATTTTTCTCATAAAGATGTGTGTCCAATCTGATATATTTCTCGTGATGTAATCATGTTATCAAATATCAATTGGCCAAAAAGAAAGGAAAAAAAAAAAGAAGCTTACGTATTGATCGAATTACATTGTTTCTTTTCAGATTGGATTATATAGATATCATTGAGAGCACCAAATGCCATGCGGTAATTATTCTTTTGGCATTATGACCTTTATCACAACGATGCTATCCATAGATCAAATTATTTCGTGGATTGAATTTTTCACTTACCAAAATTTTTCATGCTTTGGTGAACTATTCAAAACAAATTAGAATTCATCATTAAGCATTTATAACTAAATTCTATTAGTTGTTCTGTGGGGTGATGACTAATATTTATGTAATTTAAACAGGCTTATTCAAAATATCACCAACAACAGCAGCAGCTCATGCTGCAAATTATAAGCCTCAATGGTGTAATTTTTGGGTTTTATTTTCTCTTCCCTTTTTTTTTTTGCATCTGAATTAGTGGGAAGAATTGGATTGAAACGACTCAGCATTGATACATTTTTTTTTTTTTTTGGCGTGCATACATGTGAACAAAGATTGATATTAAAAAGAGAAAAAATCAACATGGTAGTAGTAGTACTATTCTTTCCTCCCCATTTTGTTACACATTTTCTTTTGCATTTAAAATGGAGCTTATGAGGGTGGGCTTTGAAATAACAGTAAAATTGTTCTATTGTAACCTAAAAGTACTCACGGAGGCATGAAAATAGTCTATTCACACGTGATGATAAGGCTGCATATATATATATTTCTCGGATGCAACAGCAGATTATACCCCATTGTTAAAAACTCCATGATCATTGCAATTCAATTTCCTCAAATCAACTACATCAATGGACATGAGAAGGCTAAATATGTATCACATCAAAGATAAATTCAAGAATACATTATCAAATATTGTCTGATCAGTGACTCTGATCGTTAAACATATTATTGATATTTATTATATCTCATAATTGCTAATAAAATGTGTTATAACAGATGGTATAGTCTCATGAACTTCCCTCTAATATAGACCTTTCCAAATTCTTGAATTCCCATGCATGAAACGTTCACAACTCCCTTGGTTTCATCCCTATATAACTCAAGTGCTTCATGCACGTCCTTCAGCCCTCTCTCTCTCTCTCTCTCTCTCTCTCTACAATGGCATTAGCTTTGAAGCTCTTCTTTTTCACAGTTCTTGTAGCATGGGGGATGAAATCAATGGCCTCCGCACCATCAGCAGACCCAAGTTCGAGCCTCGCCGAGCGGTTGCAATCAAACGAATCATCAAAATGCTGGGAATCAATGCTAGAGATCCACTCATGCATGGGAGAGGTTGTTATGTTCTTCCTCAACGGCGAGACTTACATCGGTCCCGGCTGTTGTCATGCCATCCGGACCATTGTAAATGAATGCCGGCCGGCCATGCTTGGGTCGCTTGGGTTCACCGCCGAGGAGAGCCACGTGCTTGATGACTACTGCGAAGGAGCGGAGGTTATGGTTCCTCCGCCGCCAACTATGGTGATTCCGATGGAAGATTTGAATCCTTAGGGGGGTGTTTGGTCTTGCTGATGCACTTGTGTTTTGTCGCCATTGTTAGCTTCGAGTCTGGTAGGATACGAAGTGCATTAGTTGGTGCTAAGATGTCAACTTTGTCTTTTTGCCCTATGTTTGATAAGTTTGATTATAGTTGGACGTCTTTATGAAATGAGATCTGACAATCTTCTCGTCATTGACTTGCATATATATATATATATGTGCGTGTGTGCGCTTGTGTATATTTATTTGTCAGTCAAGGCACCATAGGTATGTTTGTTGTTCATGATGGAGATACCAGAGGAAAAATTAAACAATTAAATGGAATTTGGCAGTCGATACAACATCGGAAGGTGAAATCTGGGAACCAAGCCCATATTACTTTGAAAATTCTTGTTCTTTCAAAAAAAAAAAAAATGATAATGACATTTTTGAAATTAAAACTATCATGATTAATGTTTTGTTTAAAAGTGAGTATCTTATTCAACTATTACATAAATTTGGTATAGATTTTCTGGTTTTGTAGTATACCGTGTACCCATTTAGTTTTGTGTTGTGTAATGCCAGCTACACAACTATAAAATTCATAAATATCTGTAGATAATAATTTAGTTGAATATGAGTCAATCACTTTAAACAGAAGAAGCATAAAAAATTCTATTGCCACATTATTTGGTGGAATTTTCACATTGAGTTTTTTTTTTTTTTTTTGAAAATATAGCATTCTCCTTAGTGTGCATTAATTGCACAGAAGAGATACGAGGTATGAGAGCCCTAGTATGAACATTTATTTCAGTTTATTTATTTTTAGTCTGGGGAAACAAGAATACAAAGGAAAAGAGAGCCACACAGGCCTAAGCAGCAAGATAAACCTATCCAGGCAAGTGTGAAACAGTGAAGCTCCCAACCTTGGAGGGGGAGAAAAAGCCAAATTTCCAAGATTTATTATCCTCCTTACAAACAGGAGCAATTCTCCAATATGTAATGAGGATTTTCTTGAGTTCCTTTGAGAACTATATATAAATGAGTCAAACTCAAGTCATTTAATCACGAGGGATAGTTTAGCAGTCGGTTTATTTTCATCATAAACATAAAGGTCTAAGCTTCGATTACTTTTTAGGTATTCTTGTGGGCAGTCATCATTCATGCAAATATATAAAATTTACATGACTCGTATAGAAGATGACTCTGCAAGCCCGATGGAGTAGTTGGCCGACTGACCGAAGACCTGGACTCCAAAACAAAAACAAAAACAAAATCACTTAAGAGATAAATTCTCAAATTACTCATAAAAGCCAAACTGCTTCTGTTAGTTTCTATTCTAAGTGACGAGTTATATGGCCTCTAGAGTCAAAGAAAACATAACTAGATTACAGAAAAGTCAAAGTAATATTGTACACTTTGATTTAATGATGAAATTCATTAGAACTTAACATGAATAACGTTTCTCACCACCCTTATTCATTTTTATTTTTTTTTCATATTTTACACACACGTGTATATATACTCACCGAGCAGTTCAAATATTTGAAGTGGGTGACCCTCAGCTCACCCACCATGACAACGATGAGTAATTGAAAGTCCTCCCAACTTTGAAACTTCAGGCCCCTCTTTCTTTGCGCTCCAAAGATGCCCACTGCATTCGCATATGCCCTTCTTTCACCATCGATAGTTCCAACTTCCATCTTTCATTGCACGCATCTGTGGCCCAATGACACTGTTTAGTTCCCCAAGAGGTGGGGCGCATTGTGGTTAAGATCAATGCACGACATATTAATTAGACGTGGCGATGCCGAATTGGTTTCCGATCTTGTGGTTATTTTTCTACGCATCAAATCATTGCTTTGGGAGACAAAATCACTCTCTCAATTGTGAATGATTTCAACTACCTTTCACCATCTGCAAGTCCGACTTATATATATATATATATATATATGGTTCATATATTTATATATAACCGCGTATGCAATAATGTCCCTTATAGTACAGCCGGAGCTGGGTAGATTGCGACTATCCACCCTCCTTGTTTTAATCTCGTAAACAATATTGTCAGCACATTACAGCCACACCATTAAGGATATTTATGACCCTTTTATATCCATCTTTTATAGAAACTCCGATCCTTCTTTTTTCTTTTTTTTTGCCTTTATTTTTGTTTTCTCCTGCATATATATAATATACTATTCTTTCAACAAATTTATAAAAAAATCCTACTAAAATAATCTAACAAATGTTATTTTTGTGATTAAGTATTATTACGATAAATATTTTATTTTTTAAAAAAGAGTTAATTTGACCAAATATTTTTTTGAAAAAAAATTCAATATGAATTTCTTTGACCCCGTGGTGCCCCAAAGCATTGCATAATTTTTCCTGTACACCAAGAAGTTGAACGGTTGCCGGTTCAAGCTGTCATTGAGATCTAGCTTTTAAATTTTAAAGGATATGCCAATAGTTTGATTGATCTCCTTAATGATTTATTTTGGGTCAAATAGGGTATGGTTTGTTTGTCTAGTCCTGAAACCTTTCTAACGGAACAAATGGTTTGTACATGTTTTCATTAGAACAATTAGAGCTAACCTAGTTGGTTAGAATTCTCACTTTACTTTAAAGCTCCTGACTTTTCTTAAAAGCCGTCAAGGGTGAGATTCCTTCTCTCCAACTTAGACCTCCCCATTTAATCCCTTCCTATTTACCAAAAAGCGCATGCTTTCACTAGTGCCCCATCTTTTTCTCCCACTAAGAATATCTTAATCAAGATTACATGGCATACCTTCTATCCAAAAAAATAAAATTATATATCTTAATTTATTTTAAAAATAAATATTATGCAATTCAAAAATTCATATAAAATAGCGTAATTGAATGAGAACTAAAACTTTTTATGTGATAATTTTTAATTACAAAAATATCATCATTACATTGTCTTATTAAAATTTTTTATATAAATTTTTTTTAAAAAAATAACATTTTCGATATTCAAAACCAAATTAGAACACCCACTCACACGATGCTGGTGGTCTCCCACTACTTTTCAAGTCACCAGAATACTTAATACATGTCCACATTGAAGGGTCCATTTTCTTATCTTATTATACAAAAAAAGGGACACCTAATCAAGTTTGATTTTCATCTCCTCTTTCAGAAAAGATTACACACAAACACGAGAAACACATTATTATTATAAACATCACATGAAAACAGAAGTAGATAACACCTCTCTTGCCAGGCCTCATGACATAAAGACCCAGCAATTAAGCAAAACACAACTCACACAAACGGATATACGTAATTATTTAGGGCAGTTGTTCACGCACTGCTAATTAAAAAGATAATTAAACACAAATCACAGTAAAAAGGAAGAAGGAGAAGGCATAGCGAGAGCCAACTTTAAAGTTTAAAAGAGGTGGTGGTGCTTCTTCTTTCCACCAGCCTCCTCATCTTCTTCCTTCGCTTCCTTCTTCTCGTGATGCTCATGGAATGCGAACCCGCCGGCACCAACTGCAACTGCAGCTGCAATTCCTCCCTCTATCTTATGCTTCTGGGCATGCTCTGGGTCTTTCCCTGCCTTGTGCGTCTCATACTGCAAATTTTCATTACACAGGAACCTAAAAAGTAAGTAAAAGATTTATATGATCTATTGGATTTTTCTCACCAAATGATGAAAAAGAAAATAGGTAATTTTATACAAATAAAAAATTCATTCACACAAAATTTATCATCTTTCAGTTAAAACAAAACGTCCAGTGAATCTTAATTACAAAAACATGTTACTGTCACGCTATTCTTATGTAAGTTTCAGGAAGAATAGCATTTAAAAAGAAGCACAAGACTCAATCGGGAGAAAAAAAAAATAAAAAATTTCTCGTGCACTGCCAAACATGATCCTTGTGCATGGTTAGGCTGCTTGAGAGCCAATTGCTTAGAATTTGGGATTGGGATACACAAACCAAGGCCATGCCCCCTTAAAAAATGGTAATCAAATATTATATATATATATATATAAGTATGTATACATGCAGATACGTATATAACAAGGTGTTAGAACATTACCAAGGCAAAAGCGCCAGCAGCAGCAGCACCAAGCTCGCCGAGGTGCTCACGATGCTTGTGCTCCTTCGCCTCTTTCTCATAATCAGGAGTGGGTTCAGTTGTACTTTCGCTATAGCCGCCGCCGTAGGCGGGTTTGGAATAGCCCTCTTCGCCACCGTATGTGGGTTTGGAATAGCCCTCATCGCCGCCATAGGCGGGTTTGGAATAGCCCTCATCGCCACCGTATGTGGGTTTGGAATAGCCCTCTTCGCCACCGTAGGCGGGTTTGGAATAGCCCTCTTCGCCACCATAGGCGGGTTTGGAGTAGCTATCTTCGCCGCCATAGGAGGGTTTGGAATAGCCATCTCCGCCACCATAAGTGGTCTCGGAAGAGGCATATGCACCAGCAGGCTTATCTTCGTCCTTGTGGTGGTGGAAGAGGTGGTGGTGGTGCTTCTCTTCCGCCATGGTGGTGGTGGTTGCCAAAGCAGAACGACAGTGAGTACAAAGTGAATGAATGTGAAATTGGGTAATGTGCAAGGTTTGAGATGATTTGTAGAAGACTAATGGGAGGGTGCTGCATTTATAAGTGCTGGTAAGCTAAACAATCCATGTGGGTGGCATTAAATAGTGTGATGGACGGCCAGGATTTTGTTAGGTTCACGGATCTTTATCTACTTTAATAAAGTGAGTTCACTCAAGTGGCTATAAACTTTGGAAAAAGGATTTTCCAATATGGGTTCTACCAATTTTCACGAAAATGTTACTCGTCCAAAAAAAATCCTATTAAAGTCCAAAAAATCATTTAAAATTCAAGTAAATCGTGATGCTAGAATTTAGTTTTTCATTCACTCCATATCGCTACAGTTAACTGCAAAATATATGTTTTTATTTTTTGTTTTTTTTAATATATCTTTACACGCGGTTTCATAGATAGCCACAAGCATGGAATCTTTTTTCTAAACTTCATAAATTTTAGTTGAAAAAAGTTAATATTTATATATATATGAATCATTTACTTGAGATATGTGTCAAACCCATATTATGTGCTTTACTAGATGTATAACCTAATTAATTATAAGAGGTATCAATGTCAACAACCCATAAGTGAGCTGATCATTTTCCTTGTCTCCAAACGGTGATATCAGTAGGCATAGTTAACGACAAATAACTATTTCACCTGGCTACAAGAACAAAGTTGACGTGGGATTCCCAAATAAAGAAGGTAGTAAAGCCTGTCCCAACTGTTATTTTTGGTTAGTAATATCCGTCGAAGTATAAATTTACTCGCGTGCACCTTTTGACTTGACGAAGGACAGGCTAATTTACAAGAGATTTAAATTTAAGGGATAAATCTTTTACAGTTTAGAACTAAAAGAGATGTTTAGTGTGGAACTCATAACTTCTAAATTTATAACTCATTTTTTATTTTTACTAAATTGCTGTTGGGGTTCTAAGCATAAATTTATCACGCCAAAATGCTCTGAATAATTGTCACGATAGACTGTTGAGACAATCTCCAGAGAGAGAAATCATTTAAGATGATCATTACATGGTGTAATTTCTATCATGATTCTTTTAGTACTTATGGTAAGCCAGGTTTAAATGTAACTTAATTAAACAAATTATGAAATAGTTTTTGCTCTTGATGGTTTTTCAACCAAAATTCAATATTCTTTTTTACGCACATGTGACTTAAAAGCCTATAAAATTAAAAATTAAATTTTAATTAAAAAAGTTTCTAAAGACCAAAAAAAAAAAAAACTTATTTAAATAAGTTACATCCAAACATGTTCCAAAATCATTATACAAATCACATGCATGTTAGGATAATTTTTTTCACAAGAATGATGACTTAAACACAAGATTTTTTTCCACAAGAATGATGACTTAAACTCAAGATTTTGCATCTTAAAGGTTAATTTTTTTATCACCTTGTTTATCCTTAGAATTTCATATGATCCTACTCTATGAAAAAATGGAATGAGCTATTTTCATTACAATTTTATGTGAACTATAGTTTTTTTTTTTTTTTTTTAAAGAATAGGCAATGAAACACACATTCATATGTATATATATATATATATGTAAACTTATAAAAGTAGAAATATTGACAAGCGTGGCGTGGTGGATACGAGTCACCTCCCTGTGCAATGGCCTGCGCTTTTCCTCTCTTGACAATGTGATAAGGGGAGCTCCGACCACCGTATGTATATCTTGACTAATTTTTTTTTTATCCGATCAAAGTAATCTATTCATAAAAGAGTAATATTATATACACTTCTATCGATCAATTCTTTAATTACTCATATTGAGTTGTCATGTATTAATAAACAAAAAAAAAAGAAAGAATTAATCTACCTATCAATATATGCCAATTCAACATAAATAATTAAAAAAGTGATCGATAAAAACATACCTAACATTACTCTTCACAAAAAATAAATTTCTCATAGCTAAACTCAAAAGTTAAATATAATTTTATAAAAAAATACTACAAATAAACGCGATGATTGGTTAGTCACGGCCTGATTGCAGCCACATCTGCCCCTCCTCATATAAAATTTATATAATGCAAAAATATCAAAAAACCCAAAGATAACACCAATCACGGCTGGCGTTGGAGCCTTATCCAAATGAATATTGGACTGTTTGCGGGTCCCACACATACACATCCGAGTACAATGCCACGCGCTGTCTAACTTCCACGGGAAGCGGCCCACAATTTGGCCGTGTTTGCTTTCCGTGTTTGCTTCGTGGGATAAGAGGGTCGGATAATGCGCGTCCAATCTCCCTTATCTTATGTTTGATTGCCCAAAATGATTTGAGCTGACAGATTCGAATCGGGAATTATTTCTTCACATATACCAGATTAAATAATTTTTTGAGGATATAGTTATTAAATTATTTATTAGAGGCCAAATTATAAAATTTGCCTCAATTTGTATTACTAAAGTTACGTGTCACGCAATTTTTTTATCCCGTCCGTCTTATACTATTCCATAAAACGGCTTATGCATTTATTTTAAGACTAGTTATACCAAGACCCCCTCAATTATCGTCATTTTTCACTTTACTTCCTTCATCTATAAAATGCTATAATTACATCTCTTATTATTGCAATTAATTCTCATCTTATCCTTTTGTTAAAAAATATAAACAGAATTTTATTATGTGATTTGTACATGACTACCATAACTTCATTTATACATGAAATATCATTTTATTACAAAAAAAATTAATTTAATGACCAAAATAATAAATGTTATACAAAAGGAGAAACCTAAAAAGCAAAATCTGAATTCACCAAAATCAGAAACTCACTCTCCAAAATCACAAATTTTGGTCATTAAATTGGTTTTTCCTGTAATAGAAAGGTATTTTAAGTATAAATTAAACTATGGTACTCATGTACTAATCACATGATAAAATTCTGTTTATTTTTTTCTAACAGAAGGCAAACAGAAGGATAAGATGGAAATTAATTGCAATAGTAAAAAGTTTAATTGTAGCATTTTATAGATGAAGAGGGTTAAGTGAAAAATGACGATAGTTGAGGGGGTTTTAGTGTAATTAATCATTTACTTTATTCAAACGAATTAAAGAGAGAAGAAGTATTTGCCTATAGCTAGGACGGTAAACGAGTTGAGTTCAGTGGTGGATTGTTCAAGCTTGGTTTGATGACCTTAACAAGTTTTAAAATGTGTTTAAGTTTAACTTATCTAACTTTCAAGCTGAACTCGAGTTACTTATTATTTTAGTACGTAAAGTCTTATTAGATTGAGTCAAACTTAGAAAATTTTTAAGTCTTAAAATACATTCAATCTCGATTTTTTTTACAAAAGGAACCGATCTTGAATGAGTTTTTAGTGAGTGGAATATGAGAGTTACTTAGTTCATTTTATAGCCCTACAAATAACTAATATTTTAGTTTATTTCTTTCTTCCCTTTTTATTTTATTTTATATTATTTTATTTTACAAATCTTGATATTAAATGCAATTGGAATATAATGCTGGTGTTTTGGAGCTATCTTGAGAATTATTAGAGGCAAAACTGCAAAAGCGCCCTGGCCTAATAAAAAATCAAACACAGCAATATGACTAGTAATGCCATACTAACAATTGAAGTAATGTAATTTTGCTATTGAAAGTAAATTAAACTATCAATTGTAAAGGAAGTGAAAAGTTATGAAGGAATAGGCCTGGCTTAGTAGTTGAACCTTCTAAACTTGCTCATTTGATGAAGATTCAAAACCCAACGGCCACATCCCCTTTCCCCATTTGCCTTGTATCAACCCAAAAAACAACCAAAAAAAAAAAGTTATGTTAGTCTCTCAACTTTCACCAAGTGGCATATTATTTATGGTATATATTTTCATTTCGAACCAAACCACCTCATAATTTTAGAAATATTACTACCAAATCATTCTAACGGAGTTTTTTTTTATATAAAAATACTCTACAAATAGAAATTTCCTGTCAATAATCACCATTGTAAGGGTGAGAAAGTTAGATTTATAGAAAATAATAACGTCTTATATATGGTTGTTGACTATCATCTAATCTAAAAAGCTTAAATTGTTAAAAATTTATTTCTGACACGCGCCTTTTCACATGTGATTAGACTCTCCACCATAAGCGGCCCAAATACATCAAAGTATTTAATATATGGGCTGTGAGATTTAAATACAAAAACTTCCCTGTTCTAATACCAGTATAAAGTGTCAATTGACATCTTATATAAAAATTTAAGCTGCTTGAGAGAGGAAAATTTTAATTATTTATGTCAGCAAAGCAAAATGTCTGTGCATGAGATGGTCCATTTTCTTGGGATACAAGAAATGACACACGGGTATGTTAGGTTGGGGCAGATAGGCGCACACACAATCAAGTTGATTTTCAAACACATAAATAAGGGGTTAACCTTTACAAGAAAATTTGAAACAGAGCACAGCTTATATCAGGTACGCGGTTAGGCGCCGCCTAATTCTAGCAAAATTTTTTGAGAACAATAACATTATCAACATCACTTGAAAACAGAACACCTCTTTACTAGGTCATCAAACAGAGGCCTAGTAATTAAGCAAAACATAAACTCTGAGAGGTACATAATTATTTATTGCAGTTGCTCACTGCTGCTATATAACAAATATTTACAACACATAATGGGAAGAAAAAACGGAAAATTTTCAATAATGGAAAGGAAAAAAAAAACAACCGAAGTTGTGGATTAATTCCCACAAAAGTAAATATATATATATATATATATATGCAAAAATAATAAAGTACTTTAATGATTTAAAGAAGAAAAGTTGTGTTTTGTCTTCTTTTGTATTAAAAAAAAAAAAGAAAAAGCATTGATGTGACCATATTCATTACCTAAATGGTTTGTACATGCTTTCATTAGTTCACTATCATTTTCTCCCATTAATAAAATCTTAATCAAGATTAGTAATGTACCTTCTACTAACCAAAAAAATAAAATAAATATGTATATTGTAGGGGTAATGTTACACTAATTAAAAAATTTATATATAATGATGTGATTGAATGAGAATGTTTTACTTAAAAATAAGTAAAAATAGTTGCCATAATGGCTCTTAATTAAAAAAAAAAAAAGTAATCCCCACATAATTTTGGTGAAATATCCTACATGAATTTACTAAAAAAATTGCATTTTCCATATTCTAAACATTTCAACACCCCATCACACGATGCTAGTGGCCAGTCTTGGTGTCCCACAACATTTTTGAGAAATACTAGGAATACAAAAATATATATCGACCCCCATCAAAGGGTAGGGGCAAATGAAAGGGCAAATGGGGCTCAAGCCTTGGAGGTAGGGGCAAATGAGAAGACCAAGACTTGAGCTCGTAACATGAGGAGAGTATTGAAAGTTCGTACCAATTGGGACAACTTTCGAGCCTCACGACTTCAAATCTTGAGGTACTCAGCAAAAAAAGACTTCAAATCTTCAGAATAGTCAATACTTGTCCACGTCACTGGGTCCATTTTCTTATAACATTAAAATATGCCACATGGGTTGGTTGGGTTGGGCCGTTTGGAACACATAATCAAGTTTGATTTTCAACTCCTCTCCATCACAAAACACATGAAAAAAAAGAGATGAACACTAAAATGAAACATCTGAAACAGTGTATTATTATAAACGTCACAGGAAAACAGAAGTAGATATAACACCTCTCTTGCTAGGCCTTATGACATAAAGACCCAGCAATTAAGCAAAACACAAACTCACATACGTACATAATTACTTAGAGCAGTTGCTCACACTCTCTTCTAATCAAAGATAACACAAATCACAGTTAAAAGAAGAAGGAGAAGACATATATATAGAGAGGGCCCATTCAAAATTTAAAAGAGGTGGTGCTTCTTCTTTCCCTCAGTCTCTTCCTCTGCTTCCTTCGCTTCTTTCTTCTCGTGATGTTCGTGGAATGCGTAACCGCCGGAACCAACTGCAACTGCAGCTGCAATTCCTTCTTCAATCTTGTGTTTCTGGGCATGCTCTGGGTCTTTCCCTGCCTTGTGCTTCTCATACTGCAAATTTTCATTACAGGCCAGGCAAACCCAAAAGTAAGCAAAAAATTGATATAATTTCTTGGATTTTTGCATAGGACTAGAGAAAAGAAAAAAGTAGTGATTTTTTTCCTTTCTCTTTTGGGTGTCGTGCACTATCAAACATGACCCTTGAGCATGGTTGGGCTGCTAAAAATGGTAAACAAATATATATATATATATATATATATATATGTATACGTGTAGAGACGTGCATAACAAAGCGTTAGAACATTACCAAGGCAAAAGCGCCAGCAGCAGCAGCACCAAGCTCGCCGAGGTGCTCATGATGCTTGTGCTCCTTCGCCTCTTTCTCATAATCAGGGGTGGGCTCAGTTGTGCTCTCGCTGTAGCCGCCGCCCATGCCATCGCTACCGTAGGTAGGCTTGTCTTCGCCACCATAGGTGGGCTTGGAATAGCCACCTTCGCTGCCGTAGGTGGGCTTGGAAAAGCCGTCTTCGCCGCCGGAGGCCGGTTTGGAATAGCCGTCACCGCCACCATAGGTGGGTTTGGAATAGCCATCTTCGCCGCCGTAGGTGGGCTTGGAATAGCCCTCTTCGCCGCCGGAGGTGGGTTTGGAATAGCCGAATGCATCAGCGGGCTTATCTTCGCCACCGTAGGTGGTCTCGGAAGAGGCGTATGCATCGGCGGGCTTATCTTCGTCCTTGTGGTGGTGGAAGAGGTGGTGGTGGTGCTTCTCTTCGGCCATGGTGGTGGTGGTGGGGGTTGCAAAAGTACAACGATAGAAGCCTAATGAAGCTGGGTAATGTGTAAGGTTTTGTGATGATTTGTAGAAAACTATTGGGATGGTGCTATATTTATAAGTGCTGGTAAGCTAAACAGTCCAAGTGGGTGGCATTAAATGTTGTGATGGACGGCCAGGATTTCGTTTGGCTCACGCATCTTTTACTTTCAATAAAGTGATCTCACTCAAGTGGTAATGAACTTTGGAAAAAGAATTTTCGAGCGTAAAATGCTATTCTCCTAATAAATTTATATAAAAAAATTCACCATTTATAATATTTTATATAAAAATGTTATATAAATTTTTTTAATTATGTAACATTACCCTCTTCTAATATGAATTGTTGTAGCTTTGACTATTGTGTTTAAATTACGGCATATTATGTAGGCACATGTTAAAATTACTTAAAACATATATGTAAATTGCAGTGTTAAAAAACTCAAATGTAAATTGTAATGTTAGAACTTAGTAGTTCATTTGCTCTATATTTATTAAAATTAACTGTAAAATATGTCTTTATTATTATTTTTTTAATAATTCTTTATACGTTGATGGTCATGTATCAGAACAAAAGTGGTATGCATAAAATCTTTACCCTAAACCCATAGATTTTAGTTGGAAAAAATAGATTTTTGTTTATATATGGATCATTTGGTTGAGTATGCGTCAAACCCATACTATTTTCTTTGCTAGATGTATAGCCTAATTAATATTAAGAGCTATCAATGTCAACATCCCATAAGCGAGCTCTATCATTTTCCTTGTCTCCAAACGGTGATGTCGGCAGGTATAGTTATAACAACAAATAACTATTTCACCTAAAAGAATAAAGATGAAGCGAGACTCCCAAATAAAGAAGGTAGTAACCTCTTTCTCAAATATTAACTTTTGCGAGTAATCTCAATCCTGGTATATTAATTTTTTTTTTTCTCTCTCTAGCCTAGGTGTTTGCATGTCTTAGAGTAATTGAGTAATGCCCAATCGTCACGCAAAAAAAGAAGTAATTGAGTAATGCCTAATCAATTTTATCATGCCAATATGCTCTGACTAATTTTCATGATAAATTGTTGGGACAATCTCACGAGGGAGAAATTATTTTAGATGAGATTTTAAAGCATTTATGGTAGGTTCACTTAAATGCACATATATTCAAATCACAGTAAAAGAGCCATTTGACCGTTATTTAGAATATTTATTTTCCTCGAGAGGAATGACTCGAACTCAAAATTTTGCAACTTAACACGTGCTTATCCTTAGAATTCCATGTTTTCCGATTCTATTAAAATGTAATGAGGTATTTTAATGACAGTCCCTATAAATTATAGTTTATTAAACAAATATATATATATATATATATAAACGCTTATAGTTGTGAAAATTATGACAAGCAGGGTTAATCATAATTGCCGAAAAACTCATTTAAAAAGAAAAAACACGTTCCTCCGTAAACGAGCTTTTGGTATCGGTACAAAATTTGTTTCAAAATTTTGAAAAAATATTTCAAAAATTCTCGAGAAATGTTTCACAAACTCTTGTGAAATATTTAAAAAACTCTTAGGATACTTAACTGAAATGCTTGAGAAACTTAGAGAAAATATTCAGAAAAATTTAAATATTAATTTTATAAATTTTTGTTCCTTAAGTTCTAACTATGTATTTATGAAATTATTTATATATATTTTACTGAGTTTTTTAAAAATTTATACTAAATTTTTTAAAGATTTATTTTGAGCTTAACAAAAACTTCTTAATAAGATTTTTATAAAATTTTTAATAATTTTTCATATTTCTTTATATTTTTTAAATATGTTTCTCACTCCTACTTTTTTTAACTTCTCATTTCTGCTTTCCATTTAACGATAATCATGGGGTTGACCCAATGTAACGCCTCCTCGCCCGCCCATCACTCTCCTCGCAATAGGGTGGCTTTAGCCTTTACATCTTTAACTAGTGACCCAAAAAAAAAAAAGTTAAAATTATCCAATTGAATATTGGACGGTTTGGGGGTCCCACATAAATGTAGAGTCCAATGCCGCACGCTGTCCAACTTCCACTAGATGCGGCCGACACTATGATCGTGTTTGCTTCCCGTGTTTGCTTCGTGTGTTAAGAGAGGGTCGGGAATTGCGCGTCCAATCTCTCTTATCTTATGTTTGTTTGCCCAAAAAGAATTGAGATTGACTAATTCGAATACGGAATTATTTTTCACATGCATCAGATTAAATAATAGTATAATTATAGAATTATTTATTAGAGGCTAAATTATGAAATTATATTCCCTTAATTTGTATTTCTGGAGTTCAATGTATGCCTCACAATTTTCTTATCCTGTTTTATCCTATTCCATAAAACAAACATGGCTTATGCACTTCTGTTAATTTTATTGGTATGATTTTAACTTAGTGTAACAAAGTGAAAAGAAGGCCCAGCCGACAAAAAAAAAAAAAAAGCAAACAAAGTGAAAAGAAGCCTTTGCTAATTTTGTAGTTTCTTTCTTTCTTTTTATCTTTTTTGTTTATGAAATCTTGATATTAAATGAGTAATTGGATGAATATATATAATACTGTTATTCGGAGCTAATCTTGAGAAATATTAGAGGTAATTGTGCAACAAAAGCCCTGGCCTAATTCAAAAATCAAACACAACAATATGACTTGTAGTTCCATACTAACATTTGAAGAAATGTAAATTTGCTATTAAAAGCAAATTAAATTATAAATTGTAAAGAAAGTGAAAAGTTATGTGAGTCTCTCAACTTTCACTGGTTGTAGGTATTTACTTTCACTGGAATGAAAAATATATATATGTATATATATATCAATACGAGTAATGTTATACAATAGAATTTTTATAAATTATTTTTCCTATAGAATGACACAGCCTTTATGGTATATTTTTTCATTTGAAATCAAACCACTCTATATGCTGGCTCAAAATTTTAAAAAATAACTATCAGGTCATTTTAGTAGAGTTTTTTGTACAAAAATCTGTATGAATAGAATTTATTCAACAGAATAAAACATAATAACTTATCACTTAAATCTAAGAATTGGCTGAGAACGAGACATGATTTTAAGTTAGAGATACGCGAGTTAATATTGAATACTGATTAAGTTTAATGGAAAGTAATTGTTATTTTCATTTTCATTTTTCAACTTACCTGAAAGTTTTAAAGTAAAAAATTCAGTACTTAAATATTTTAGCACTAGGAATTTAATTTTAAAGATTTTCAATTTTATCAAGCAGTCTCAAGCCGTTGACTGTCATTTCATCTAAAAACTTAATAGTGAGAGAGATATATTTATTAATTGCTATCAAACTTTCTAACATAAGTGGACCAAACACATAAAAAGTGTTCAATGTGTAGGCGGTGAGACTTGAATACAGAAACTTCAGTATTCAAATAGCATTTTTAAGTGTTTGACCACCATCTTATCTTAGAACTTAAGCTGTGTAAGAGAGACTATTTATTTCAGCCAAGCAAAATGTCCATGCATGAGATGGTCGATTTTCTTGGGGTATAAGAAATGACACATGGGTTGGTTAGGTTGGGCAGATAGGGACACACAATCAGGTAGATTTTCAAACACATAAACGTTAGGAAACTATATATTATTATGAACATCACATAAAAGCAGAACTAGAAAACTCCTCATTATAGTTCATTAAACATATATATATATATATATATAAATGCTTATAGTTGTGAAAATTATGACAAGCGGGGTTGACCATAGTTGCCGAAAAAACTTATTTAAAAAGAGAAAACATGTTTTTTCGGAAACGCGCTTTCGGTATCAGTATAAAATTTGTTTCAAAATTTTAGAAAAATGTTTCAGAAATTCTTGAGAAATGTTTCAGAAACTCTTGTAAAATATTTAAAAATTTCTTGGGATACTTAACTGAAATGCTTGAAAAAGTTAGAGAAAACAGTCAAAAAACTTTAAATATTAATTTTATACATTTTTGTCCCTTCAGTTCTAACTAGATATTTATAAAATTATTCATATACATTTCATTAAGTTTCTTAAAAATTTTTATTAAATTTTTTAAAGGTCTACTTTGAGCTTGTGAAAGCTTCTTAATAAAATTTTTTAATTATTTTTCATATCTTTTGCATTTTTTGAATAAACTTACCACTTTTACTTCTTTTTTTTTTAACGTTTTTACTTTTACTTTTCATTTATCGATAAGTATGGGGTTGACCCAATGTAACGCCTCCTCGCCCGCCCATCACTCTACTCGCAGTAGGGTGGCTTTAGCCTTTACATCTTTAACTAGTGAAAAAAATAAATAAAAAAAAAGTGAAAATTATCCAAATGAATATTGGACGGTTTGGGGGTCCCACGTAAATATCGAGTCCAATGCCACACGCTGTCCAACTTCCACTAGATGCGGCCGACACTCTGATCGTGTTTGCTTCGTGGGATAAGAGAGGGTCGGGAATTGCGCGTCCGATCTCTCTTATCTTATATTTGTTTGCCCAAAAAGAATTGAGATTGACTAATTCGAATCCGGAATTATTTTTCACATGCAACAGATTAAATAATAGTATAATTATAGGATTATTTATTAGAGGCAAAATTATGAAATTTTATTCCCTTAATTTGTATTTTTGGAGTTCAATGTATGCCTCGCAAGTTTCTTAGCCTGCTTTATCCTATTTCATAAAACAAACATGGCTTATGCACTTCTGTTAATTTTATTGGTATGATTTTAACTTAGTGTAACAAAGTGAAAGGAACGCCCAGCAAAAACAAAGTGAAAAGAAGCCTTAGCCTTTAGCTAATCTTGTAGTTTCTTTCTTTCTTTTTATCTTTTTTGTTTATGAAATCTTGATACTAAATGAGGAATTGGATGAATATATAATACTGGTATTTGGAGCTAATCTTGAGAAATAATAGAGGCAATTGTGCAACAAAAGCCCTGACCTAATCCAAAAATCAAACACAACAATGTGACTTGTAGTTCCATACTAACATTTGAAGAAATGTAAATTTGCTACTAAAAGCAAATTAAATTATAAATTGTAAAGAAAGTGAAAAGTTATGTGAGTCTCTTAGCTTTCACTGATTGTAGATATTTACTTTCACTGGGATGAAAAAAAAAATATATATATATATGTATATATATATCAATACGAGTAATACTATACAAATAAAATTTTTATAAATTATTTTTTCTATAGATGGACACAGCCTTTATGGTGTATACTTTTATTTGAAATCAAGCCCCTCTATATGCTGGCTCATAATTTCAAATAATAACTGTCAAGTCATTTCAGTAAAATTTTTTGTACAAAAATCTGCACGAATAGAATCAATTCAATGGTTTTACAATGATCACACATAATAACTTATCACTTAAATCTAAGAATTTGCTGAGAACGAGGCATGATTTTAAGTTAGAGATACACAAGTTAATATTGAATACTCATTAAGTTTAATGGAAAGTAATTATTATTTTCATTTTCATTTTTCAACTTACCTGAAAGTTTAAAAGTAAAAAATTTAGTAGTTAAATATTTTAGCACTAGGAATTTAATTTTAAAGATTTTCAACTTTATCAAGCACTCTCAAGTCGTTGACCACCATTTCATCTAAAAACTTAATAGTGAGGGAGATATATTTCTTAACTGCAATCAAACTTTCTAATATAAGTGGACCAAACACATAAAAAGTGTTCAATATGTAGGCGGTGAGATTTAAATACAGAAACTTAAGTATTCAAATACCATTTTTAAGTGTTCAACCACCATCTTATCTTAAAACTTAAGCTGCGTAAGAGAGACTATTTATTTCAGCAAAGCAAAATGTCCATGCATGAGATGTTCGATTTTCTTTGGGTATAAGAAATGACACATGGGTTGGTTAGGTTGGGCAGATTGGGACACAAAATCTGGTAGATTTTCAAACACATAAACATTTGGAAACTATATATTATTATGAACATCACATAAAAACAGAACTAGATAACACCTCTTTTACTAGGTAGTCACACACAGACCTAGCAAGCAAAACATAAACTCTTAGAGGTACATAATTATTTAGTGCAGTTTCTCACTGCGGCTATATGGCAAAGATTTCATAACACACGACATGACACAGTTGAAAAAGGAGAAGAGACATAAGAGTTTTAGTTAAAAATTTAGAAGAGGTGATGATGCTTCTTTCCATGAGACTCCTCTTCTTCTTTCTTTGCTTCTTTCTTCTCATGATACTCATGGAAAGCATACCCGCCTGCTCCGACTGCAACTGCAGCTGCAATTCCTTCCTCTATCTTATGCTTCTGAGCATGCTCTGGGTCTTTCTTTGCCTTGTGCTTCTCATGCTAAAAATTTTTCATTACAAGGAAATTTCGAAAATGAGGAGAACAAAAAAACTATAGAAGTTGTGGATTCATTCCCACAAAACTAGAAAAAGAAAAAGAAAAAGAAAAAGAAAATACAGTAATGACTATAGAAGAAAAGTTGTGAATCCCTTCCTTGGAATTTGCATGCAATTTATATGGATTTAGTGATTTTGAAGAGGAAAGCAAAGAAAATGAATTCTACTCTCCCTTATCATCACCTGTTTGGATAGATTAAGAGAAAAGAAATGGAGAGAGAAACACTTCTCCTTGCAACCTATTTTTAGTTTGTATCAAATAGTGTTTATATATTATAAGTAACGTTATATATAATTTCATTTCTCATTCTATTTTCTCACAATCCAAGTTAATAAGTGCACTAGCTTGTCTCTCTAAGAGTAAGAAGGTAAGACGAAATCGGTTTCTGCATAGCATTTTTTTTTATATATATAACGAGACTTTGAATCTTACCAAAGCATAAGCTCCAGCGGCAACAGCACCGACCTCACCGAGGTGCTCATGATTCTTGTGGTGTTTAGCCTCTTTTTCATAATCATGTGTGGGGGCAATAATGGTAGTCTCGTTGTAATTGCCCACACCATCGCTAACATAGGTGGTCTCCGAATAGTCAACAGGCTTCTCCTCCTCCTTGTGGTGGTGAAATAGATGGTGGCGGTGGTGCTTCTCTTCAGCCATGATGGTGATTACAACAAAATATATATAATGACAAGTGACAATACAAAGTTGGTAAATGTAATTTTTTTCGATGGTTTGTAGAAGATTAATAAGCAGTGCTATTTATAGGTGATCGTAAGGTAAGGGGTCCGAGATCATGCGGTTTCGTGGGTGGCATAGATGTTATGATGGACGGTCAGGATTTCCTAGATTCATGGATTTTTAGCTATTTTCCAATTAAAAGTGAGTTCTTTATTCAATTCACCCCACCCAAATAATATAAAATTCCAATACTTGAGCTGAAAAAAAGTGGACATGTGTGTTTCGAAAATGCCCTTGTTTTAATTTCTTTTAGGAGTCTATACAAGTACATTGTAAATACTCCATACTTTAATTATATATGACATTATTAATATTAAGAGCACCCAAGTTCCTTTAAAGCAATTGGTGGGAAATAACACATAATCTCACCTAATAAAAGCCATGGACTGAAATTTTCTAATAAAAGGAGCTCTTGCTAACATGTGTTCAAATAACACATTTTAAGTATGTTTTGGCTGATTGTAAAAAGTGTTGAAACTTATATTTTTACAATTTTCAACACTAAAAATACAATTATTAATACTATGTACAATCAGACAAAACGCGCTTAAAATGTGTGTTTAGGGCACATGTTAGCATTTGCCATAATGAGATAATAAACTAGCCTTTAAAACTCAATGAGTTCTTCTAATGATAATAAACAAATAATTAATTTATATAAATCTATTATTTTCGGTCTAATGGGGTGTTTAGACCTTTTAGAGCACCCAATTAATCCCAGGCACATGCAATTCTTCCACCATAATTACGCAAAACAATAATCAACATGAGATTCTCCTGAGTCTGAGCAAAGTAATTTTAACTTATCCTAAGACGAATTTCCTGTTATGTCATTTGTTCATTAATGAGGTTTCATATGATACGTACAGTAATTAGCAAAAATGACCGATTACCTATTTCACATTAATAGTGGACTGATTTAAGTTTAACATTTCCATAGTTTAAATTAACAATTTAACATTAAAAAGAAAAACTAGAACAAAAAAGCGGAGGAAGAGAATTTGACCATTTCAAAATTATAATGTAATAATATAATACTAAACTACGCCAAAAATACAAAAAAAATATGCTAATCCTGGTACATGTTGTATATGAAGTGAATGCAATTGGATGGTCTAACGACTCTAACCAAATGAATACTGGCTGGTTAGTGGCTGAACACATCAATGAAGAGTCTCTCGCTCTCTCTCTCTCTCTCTCTCAATGAATTCATTGTGCCACTAGTTGCCCACACCCGCCCCCAATGGATATGGCCTAGATTATACGTACTATTGTTTTGTTTGATGTGATTTAAAATTTTTAAACCTTTTGTTTAATAGCTTTTCGGCTAAGTTTCCTAAGTCAACTTAGAGAGATGAAGAATTATTTGGGATTCTCAACCTCTCTCTTGCCAGTTTGACTCTAATCGTAGTGGTTTAGAACTGGGGTGAAGAGGAAAACCAGGATCCCTTTGTTTAATTTTGTACTTCCACTTTCTTTGATCTATGCTCAATTCTGTGAAATTAAGTTTTGCTTTATCCCAACCAGAAAGGGATGAAAATTTACAGATCAACAATCTAAATTTACGTATGAACAAACTTTAGTAATGAAGGATATAATTCGTCAATGAAGTTATTGTATTTGATCTATATTCACTGGCCAATGCTTTACATAACAATGGTGAAAGTCTAACATGAAAGACAGTTGTGTAGTTATTAACTTATTACTTACACGTACATACATTGACTCCAATTGGGATAAAATAATAATAATAAAAGAGCTGATGTTATACAAATGGAGTTTTTGTATCTAATTTTCATCTATCTATATTTATAAGCCTCCACTTTGATAAGACTTTTCTGTTGATAAAAATAACCTACAGTAAAAAATTTGTTCAGCTTACATTTAACACATACAAGGATAATTATGTAATATATACAACTAAACTGCTTATTCAAATTCTATAACCTCTCACAACTAAGTTAGTCGTAAAGAGAGTGATCAGGTGTAGTGTAGTATACGCACATAATGCGTATCATCCTTTCAGTATATAATGTTATAACTGTCTTTGATTTTTTTCATTTCAAACAAATGTAACCACTATTTTAGTTCATAATTTTATACGAATCACGATCACATAACTCTTGTGAATTTTTTTGTTTAAATATTTTATAAGAACAAAATTTTGTTAAAAAGATAAGAAAATTTCTAACCTTTCACAGTTTTTACACGAAAAAAAGCTTTTATAAAATGATGTGACAGTAATATTTTAAAAATGAGCTAAAATGGTCAATATTTAGTTTGAAATAAAAGGACTACGAGCAACAATATCATTCTAAATGAAAATTCTATTTGTACAACATTACTCAAAAGATAATACATCTTGTTAAAGTATCAATTTCGATCACGAAAAATGCTATTTTTTTTAGAAAAATTGTATTAAATATCTCGTAGAATGATGTGACAATAACATTTTTGCACTTGAGAGCCATCAAGTTGGATATTTTATTTTAAAGTGAATAACTCTCATTTAATCTCATTATTTAGATGATAAATTTCGTATAATTTTTCTGTATGTATACCATTACATTTCGACCACTCATTTGCTTTTACTCTACAAAATCCATTATAAATAGAGAAAGACTATGCGCACCGATTCTTCTATCGAAGTTTTTACACCATGACCAAAACGATGTCGTTTTGGTCATGGTGTAAAGAAAAAAAAAAGCCTAAAATCCAGAATTTCAAAAAAAAAAAAAAAAACAAATTAAGTTTTATTTTTTATAGTATCTTTTTGGAGAGATTTATGACCTGGGAAGATAGGTTAGTGTTATGTTTCGAAAAGGTTCAGATTTTATATTTGTTCTTTTTTTTTTAAATTTGAAATTTTAGGCATTTTTTTTTTTTACACCATGATCAAAACGAAGTCGTTTTGGTCATGGTGTAAAAACTTCAGTAGGATGATCGGTGCACGTATTCTTTCTCTAAATATGTAAATATGCTTTAAAGGATGTCACTATTATGAGTCCATGATTGTACGTCGTTTTGGTCACGGCGTAAAACTTTGGCAGAATAATCGGTGTGTCTAGTCTTTCTCTAAATATATAAATATGCTTTAAAGGATGTCGCTATTGTGAGCCCCAAATTATATTAATTCAGTCGTTATAAACCATCCACTAGGTACCACATGGCACTAACGTGGCTGCATAGCAAATTGCGTTCAGATACAATGATGCCAAATTATTAATGACATTTTCCCAATTTGACTCAGGACTAGCATTATATTGGGTTGCCACGACTACCCAAATCTTGAATTAGTCACTTTTATCAATTAATAATGTGATGTTACTAAGTCCTACATTTGCTAAAATTTTCTGGGGTGGATAACGTTAGATATTTGATAAATATGATAGAAAACCCAGGTCTGAATGCATAAAATCATGACCTATATCCCATCCCACTAATTCTTTGTTTCAGATAGCTCTCTCCTATGTTATCTTTTTTTTTCTTCGTCCGACCTAAACTCACAACCTAAAGCCCACTCTCAGTGACAGACCAGAATTTTTGTTAAAAGTGTAAAGTAAAATTTCTTAAATATTGAAGGGGCTAAATAAAAAAATTTTAATTTCAGAAGTCAGACCAATACACTATATTTTATCTAAATATCTAAAAATATTATAGCATCAAAATAGAAATTTGGGAGTTTTGCCTGCCCCACTTGTGTCCCCATTGCGTGTTCGGATGACAAATGTTAGGTATAATATAATCCAACCTATCATCCATACTAAAATAATCCAACCCACCATCATAGCATAGGTTAGGCCCACGACGACTCTAACAGATAATCTTCCAATTAATGGACTTTTGCTGTCGCTAATTTGATGGCAAGTGACACTTTCAAGTCGAAGGGAACTGATTTTCCCGGAAAAAGTTAAAGCCGAAGGAAAGTAAAGGGTGATATCAATCCTTTCTAGTTTCTTCATAACCAAGAGACCATGGCCAGTGGTGGGGCCCTATTAAATTGCAGTTGGGACCTCGGACAGCTACTGTCGGCAAAGGGCATATTACTCCGAGATATTCTCAACAGTTGACCCCCGGCCCTATGCTACCGCTAAGCTAATTTTATTATTTTTATTGTTGATTATATATATATTAGTAAATTAAGTAATTATTATTTGTAAATTTTAATACAATGGTATTTAGTTTATTAACAATATATTTGTAATAAATTTATATTACTATCCATCACAATCTACTAGGAATGAATATTAAATCACTAAACTCTATCCTTGTATCACACATAGCATCATCCAGTTTTAAAAGAAGTAAAAACCCATATTGTACTTCCAATTTATGGAACTTTCGAAAGGGTTAAAGTGTCAATGGTCCTCTATATCATGCGAAAGTAAAGATTTATAGAAGTGATTAGATGGGATTTGTAGTATTTTAATTATGACTATTCATTGGACAGTGTAGATCAGGGAACGCATTAAGCATAAGGTTTATTATGCAAACAGAAACGCGTGTCCCATAAAAAGAGGATCATGCTATTCACACTTCAAAGGGTTTGGAGGGTGAAGATGATTAAGATCCATAAAAAGAGGATCCAGATGATTATTATTTTTTTATTTTCTTTTGGCCCAGTGCCCATTTATTTTATGTGTTAAAGAACCAAACAACTGTACAAAATAACTAGCCTCTATTTTAGAAGTAATGTTTTACAAACAAAATTTTTATAATTTTTATACAAAATGACGTGATTATAACAATATTTTAGCTTAAAATTTTAAAAGTACCATTTTGATTAAATTTTCTGTTTCAAAATTATGAGAATTCCCTTATTCAACCTATTGTGGTATAGAAATTGTGTACAATGTAGTGCATGGACCTAATACCACACCTCCAAATATCTAGATTCTACTTTACTAACGCACACACAAATATATATATATATATATATTGAGAAAGAGAGAGAGAGAGAGAGAGGAAAAACTGAGAATTATGAAGAATAAGTTTTGGAATATCTCCATGGTTATGAATGCCCACACAAGGATCTGATATGAGCCTTGGAAGACAAACATAAGACTGCCATGTTTACTCCTCTCTCTTTCCATATTTTATGTGTTATTAAGACAGTCTAAGAAAAGCATTTGTGAATGATTGATTTACAAAAATATCTTTTATTGTATTTTATTTTATTTTTCTTTGAGAATTGTAACTGTACTTAAAAATAAATAAGAGATTTAGAAATGAAAAACAAGATGTTAAAACATAATGGTTTCGTTCACCCCAATCAACTTTAGCTATTACTAATAGAACATGAAAACTAACCAATTATTCTGGAGAGCTCTTAATAGGGCTATCGTTCAAAACAGTTATGATTGATATTGACACGTGGCATTTTTGGAAGATTTTGTTTTGTGGCCCACATAAACATATCCATCATCTGTATTGTCATGTTTGTCAAATCACATTAAAAATGGTGTCAGATTGCTGGGACCTACCTACTTCCATCTTTCATGTGACTTGATGTATCTAGATCATGGTTTGGCTTCTTGGTAGATGCATCCACTGTAAACCTACCATTCAAAACACTCGAAAAGCTCTTGTTTGAAAGACACATAAAAGGGGAAAAAAATTAAAAAAAAAAAAACTGATATGGGCTCTACAGGATGTTAATGGCCGACACAGTGAGGCCCCCATGAATGATTTGTGAACCTCAGCAGCTGCAGCTTAAGGGGCTGGAGGGCCTTACTATTCAGTTCTAAATAATGCAGGACCGCCCAAAAAAAAAAAGACAAAAAAAAAAAAAACAAATGAAAAGGTTTTAATTACATTTTATTTCTCTTATGCTTTGAGTAAAAATTACATAAAATTTTATGTCTCCGTTTATCTACAGGATGAGAAAATAAAAGATAAGTAATACTGTATGATTAGGAAAGTAATGATGACTGATAAGTAATATTATTTTGTTAAAATATTATATTAAAAATAAAAAACTAATAGAAAATTTAATTTTAAATTATAATATAACTATTTAATATTATTTTAACCTATTATAATAATAAAATAATGGTAAAAAAGTGCCTTTTAAGCTTATCCCAAAGGAGGGGATAAGTAATACCACCTCTCTCATAGTATTACTTATTTTCCATTTTGAGGAATCAATAGTTCAGAGGAATGAATAATCCTCTATCACTTTTTTTCCCAAACATGGGATTAGGTGGGCCCTAAGAATGACATATCTAATCCTCCACCCTGCATGCCCTATGTTGTTGAAAAGTAAATACGTAATTCCTCATACTTTGAACTTAACTGTAAAATGAATAAAACTTGTTAGAATTAACTACAATTGTGATACAAATGCATTTTTATCATTTTATCTCTAAAAATTTTACCATCAAAAAGATATTTTTTTCATTTTATGTCAAAATAAAGGACTATAACATTTGTAGCAGTATTTTTGTCACTTTACCTAATCTAACAATTCATTTTTTAGATAAGTCTAAACTACAAGGAGTTTTATGTTTGCTTTTAAACAAGGACCAAGTGATTTTTACTCGAACCACGTCAACTCATGGAGAATTGGGTCAAGTTTCACGAACCCAATTTGCAGGCCTACCAAATGGTTCCCAATGGCGTGCCTGGGCCATCTTACAATGTAACTGGATTGGCCCATTACAAAGGTCAGGCACAGTCCAGAATTCATTAGAAAGGGATGGAGTTGACGGTTATAAGCAGGCCCAGTCGAAATTTAAACTGTCATGTCAGACAAATGTTTCCTTGAATGAAGATGCCCAAAATATGTGTCTGTCGGTTTCCACATTGGTGGTAAATGTGTATAACGTTATATGCTTCAACCGTTGCTTTTCGTTTTAATGGATTGCCTAGGGTTTGAGTTTTATAAAAACACTAAACTCTTTGTCTGCTGCACATTTTTTGGTCTTTGGACTTGCACTCAGTGCAAGTGAGGCTTTCACGCCCAGGACTATATAGGATTCCATGTTGGGCTGATTTTCACATTGGTGGAAAATGTGTATGTGTGTGTATGTGTAAGTTTATAAGCTTTAACCTCCACCTTCTATTACACGAGTGGTTTTGGGTACTAGTACCTTACAAAATCTCACTACTTAAGACTCAAAAAAGAAATAATTTGATCATTTAATGGAAGCCTTTGCAAAACCAACCCCGAGGAGGTTTTGGTATATTAATAAAAAAAAAAACAAAAAAGTGGAAATGCTTACCATTTGGGATGGAAGTTGCAGTCAGTAACGAAAGATCATCCCACAACTTCAACAGGAAGGTTAGCATGATACCTCAATGAGCTATTTATTGGTATGAAGTGAAATGTCAATCTGCTAAGGGCTGTGCTAATCACAGGCGCGGCTGCTGCCCCAATACACCCAATGGGCAGCCGCACATGTGATTAGTGTTTCTCATCTGCTAAACCCCAACCCCACCGCCCCCGCCCCCCCCCCCCCCCCCCTGTGAGGACTTATCTTTGAACATAAACTTTGGTGTTGAGGATCCTCACCATGAAGAAGTACAATGTGCTGATTTCCCCATTACACAGCAAAAATAATTTATCTCATTAAAAATTCATGCAATATTCAATGTGGATGAAAATTCACAATATTTTAAACAATCTGTTTTCAGGTTTGTTTGACTTGATTGACATAGTTGAGAACATAAAACCAATACCAGCTACATGGGGATGGAGGAGAGCGAGAGAGAATGGAGTGAAAATGCTGTTCATTCTTTTTGATAAGTAAAATGAATTGGGTTGATCATATCATGAGTTTCCTAGTGGCACCTGAACACAGAAACCCGAAAGACCAAAAAAAATAAAAATAAATTAAAAAAAAAGCTGCTCAAGGGTCTCCCAAGAGCATGTTGCTTTTTCGCCAAGTGAACCACAATAATGCGGGAGAAAAACAGAATGCTCAACACAGAAACTACCGCTTAACTTTCAGTGAGGATTCAACGCGTTCAATGAGCTGGTTTGCTGTCAAAGCCCCCTCCTGAAATATATAACATAAATGATTACAACGAAAGCATAACTCTAGAATTCAGAACCTAAAAGTAAAGGAAAAATAAAATACAGGATCTCTATCAGATGATTGTGCTGACACCGTCTACCAATAGCTTTAGAACACATGGCATAAATGCTCAAGGAAATTGTCAACAATTTGACAATTCATATAAATGAGATCACCTTTCTGAGGAACTACCCTTTGTAGATATCCCAAGCATTCACTGAGTAAATTTTAATAGAATCAAGCAATAATCAAGTCGACACTACAAGTAGAGATGCCCCAAAAGGTGGGTCATGCCAATTTTATCTACCGGGCATGGGTGAAATATATGCTATTACTTCGAAAGTGTGCAATCATGTGACAGCATTTCTCCCTTCCCAAGTCATGTGCAAGAGAAAGACAGACAAATATAAGACTGGCACTGAAAGAAATAGAATTGGAGTTCCACTTACAAAGCGATCATAGGGTTCTCCATCCTTAAATATGATGAAAGTAGGCAAGGCCTCTATTTTGTACTTATCAGCAATACTTGGATACTTCTCACTATCAATTTTCACCACTTGGATCTTATCTTTCATAGAAGCACTAACTTCATTGAGAATGGGAGCCATTAATTGACAAGGCCCACACCTGTTACCGGAGCTCGTGTTAACTCTCTTTGAAATTCACTGTACTATGCTACAAAACCAACTGGTAGTGAAGATTTTTTCATCATTGAACATTTGCCCACAACACAAGGCTATGTACAAGTGCACAGATGAAGTGATTTTATATGTAACTATCAACTAGGATGATCATATAGGCTACAGTCTAGTCAGATACAATCTTCATTCATGATTCATCCATTTGAAGACAGTAGGATGATCATACAAGGCAAAAAGGAACTTACCACGTAGCATAAAAGTCAACTAATATGGGTTTGTCAGAATTTGCCAGTAAATCATCAAACGAAGAAAACGTTTGCTTCTTGGCTTCAACCTAATTGGTGATAAGTACAAAGTCAACCATTGTTTGATGAGATATTCAAAAATGGTAATCAAAAAATACCTAAACAAGCAAATATGAAGCCAGTCACAGAAGTATACATAAAAGCCAATTTCAACCATCCTGCTACAGTTAAATTAAACAACTCAAAGTGGAGTATATAAAGAAGAAAGTGATGCCTTAAAGTCCATGAACCTCAAAGAAACCTGCACTAATAGTGTATTTCTTGCATACCAACTAATTAATGGGTAACAACAAGTAGCAATAAAAGGTAACAAACTACCTGCCACTTCAATAAGGAAACAGGACTCAAGAGAGAATGGGAAAACAGAAGAGACAGAGAGTTTCCGTCCTGCTCACTAGTTTCTTCCCACCCTAAAGTGAGCAAAAAGAAAAGAATATACCTTCTTTCCTTCATATTTTTGCCCTTCAAACAACAAGACTCTGGTATTAATATGGAAGGGAATAACGGTAAGAGTCAGGAACAGTCTTGTCCTTCCAACTCAATCAAAAGCAGGAAAAGAAAATTCAGTATTCTTTTTCTGGGCAACTTTTCCCAACCCTACATCACTTCCCTTCCTCTGAATTTTCTGTCCCTCCTACCAAGCAAGGCATCACAATTTTTAATTCCTAATAAAGCAAAGGTCTTCCAAATGTCACATTGCACTATTATATGACCTGTGCTGCCTGTCACAAGGCCAACTAGTCCATATCATTCCTTAAGATCTCCGACCCCTACATATCCTGTTCCCAAACCCATTCTATCTCTGCCCCTGACTTCTTTGGATAACCACCCTATCTGATCACCAAGCTTCTACAGCAGCACTTCCCTCCAAGTTTGCTCCTCTCCAACTCCAAGTCTCCAGAGCAAACTGATGAAGAGGTCTTTGATCGTGTTCCTCCTAAAGAGAAAATCCTCCCCCATCCCCCCTCCTTCCTCCCTTTTTCACCCCCAAACATACTGTTAGTGACTTTGTAAGCAAATGGAATTCACTTTCACCAAATCATATTTGAATTAAATTCCCTTCAGCCCCTACACCACCGAAGAAGAAAAGATAATACAAACTTTTCTTTGTCTTTTTTAATCATAAGACTAACTACAAAGAATGAAATAGATATGTGCTGGAAATATAAGTAATTGTGCTTTGATAAATCAATTAAAACACAAGAAGTTTATCATGGTGAAAATAAGACACAGAGAAGATTTAGAGAAAGAAAACTTATCAAATCAGAGAAAAGATGAGTCGAAGCACAGAAATTAATCTATTGTCCTTAAGAACGATTTCGCCCCACACGGTTGAAAATCTCGATGCATATGGCTCTAGGCGATCATCTTCTAGGATACAACCACCAACCTTTGTGGTGTGCATTCACTAGAAAGGTTTGAACTCGTAGAAAGCCCAAGAGAGAAAACCATAGGAAGCAAAATAGTATTTAGGAAAACCAAAACCATCCTCTGCACAAAATAAGACTGAAAAATCTCATATATATATAGAGCCAGAACCTCAAACAGTTCAGAGACAAGGCATAGGATGCCATGTCTCAAAGTCAAAAAGTCGGGGAAAGAAGGATTTGATCAATCTGTCCAAAAATCTAATGTAATAAATGAATGATGTATCAACCGAATTCACTTCCCTTTTTTCATTCTCACTTTGACTTATGCAACCACTTCTTTCATTTTTGGGCAAATTACATTTACCTCCCTTGAGGTTTGAGACTATTACAACTCACCCCCTGAGGTTCTAGAAATTACATCCCCCTCCCTTGAGGTTTGAGGTGAGTTACATTTTTATTCAGATATTAAATTTTTTAACAAAATATATGTGATGTCAGCAAAAAAAACAGGTTCATTACCTAAATTGTCCCTAATGTGCATGAAATGACAAATAATTTTTTTTTTTTGCTTATGACATGACAAATAGATCCTACATACTATAAAAAAAAATCAACACACGTGGGAAAAAAAGATTTAACATTTGGGGAAAAAAACAAAAATTTTAAAAATTAACATACAAATTAATTTTAGAAGTAAAAGAAAAATCCTATTTATGTCATTTCATGCACATTAGGGACAATTTAAGTAATAAACATGTTTTTTTTGCTGACATCACATATATTCTGTTAAAAAATTTAATATCTGGATAAAAATGTAATTCACCACAAACCTCAAGGGAGGGGAATGTAATTTTTAGAATCTCAGGGAATGGGTTATAATAGTCTCAAACCTCAAGGGAGGTAAACGTAATTTGCCCTTCATTTTCTTTCTTTCTTATTCTCTCTCTTCCTTTTTCAAAAAAACTCACAAACTACATATATATATATATATATATATGTGCACACACACATATATATGTGTATATAATATCAGACATGTGGGCTCCATGAATAGTATAAAACAATGATAAATTCTAAATAGTAACTTAACAATGAAATTTTGAAACATTTTTCAACAATCCATCGTAAAGCCATTAGATATCATGGTACAGTCATATTTTCTTATGACATTATTTAGGAGTTTGTTTCAAATCACACAATGATTTGATTACATATTTGTGTAAACACAGGAGACCACGTCTCTAAACTTGCTCCATATAAATCTCTTATTTTATATCACTATTTAAAAATGTGATTTTAACATCCATTTGATGCATAAGCAGTTTAGTCACAATAAGAAACACCATTTTAATACATGCAATCTAATAAAACAAAATAATCTTTGGTTTTGCATTGTAGCCTCGAGCTACCTATCTTACCTTGTCTCTTAAGAATACCACCAAATGGTTAAGTATGTCTCAAACAATCACATATAGCCAATAGACTTAACTTTACGAGGCAAGTCACAAATTATCAAGTACAATAAGTTAAAATAATGACTAACTCATTATTAATAACTTATTCCATACAAATGCATCCATAGAAATAATACTTTCATGATATATAAAAATAGGGTAAATTACACTGACCTCCCTTCAACATTTAAGAAAATACAGGAACCTCCTACAACATTTTAAAATTACACTGACCTCCCTTACTTTATTAATTTCATTAACCAATTTCTCCTTCCGTTGGTCAATCGTTAGTTGACCAAATGGCAATTGCTGACACAAGCTTAATAATATAGTTTAATGACTCTTTTACCCTTTATTATTCAAATTAAAAACTGACTAAAATAACAATATCCCTCATTCTAACCCAGGAAATAGTAACGAAAATAAATTAAAGGAAGAACAAGAGGACCAGATAACTGGAAAGGACCAGATAACTGAAAAATGACCAGATAACTGGAATAGATCAAAGTAATTAAGAAGTAGAAGAAGAAGAAACAGTTGTGGTAGTAAGCCTTAACGATTTATAGGCATGCCCAGATGGTCAACCAGACGTTGTTTGCAGCTTATAACAGATAATAGATAATGAAAGCAATTAAAACCAGCCAATAAGGCGGTATAAACATATAATAAAAGAAAATAATGAACAAGCAAATAATTATTAATATTAAAGTTTGCAGCGTTGAATCTTGAAATTGAAAACTGAAAATTACATAAACATTTGACGATTACCAGGTAGTATCTGGAAATCTCTGATACTTGAACTTCAGAGTTTGATTACAGAGAAATTCTAGAGAGAGAGAGAGAGAGGATGGACTCGAACTTGGCCTGTCTCAAAACATGGAGAGACAGGGTATAAATAGAGAAAAGTTGGTTATTGTAGATCCACCGACAGTCGATTTTTTTTTTTTTTTTTTTGCAGAATAGTAAAAAGTCAATTGTGAATAGTAAAAAAGTCAATTTTACTGTAGCACTTTTGTCTTTTTGTGAAATTACTGTAGCACTTTTGTCTTTTTTGTGAAATTACTGTAGCACTTTTGTCTTTTGTGAAAATACTGTAGCACTTTCGTCTTTTGTGAAAATAATGTAGCACTTTCGTCTTTTGTAGAAATTGTCTTTGTGGCCGAAAGTTGATGGAGTTGTCACCGAAAGTTGATAGCTCTGTCATTGGCGTGTTTGCTTGCTTTTGGACCTTGTTTGTACTGGAGTGAAGACACCGTAACAGTCATCTTCGTTATCCTGTGCAAGATCTGTGGAAGAGATTTGAGAATCTTGATCTGGATTTGCTGGAGAAGCCTCATCATCACTATCTGAGAGAGATGATAGGGTTTCTAGTAGTTGTTGACGGAGTTCTTTCTTTGATTTGGCTGCTGCTAATTGAGGAATGATTTGGCTTCGGTTGAGGAGAAACTGAGGGTTAGTAGTAGTAGAGATTGCAGGATGTTGTTGGAAAAATTGATGAACTGCTTGTGGGGTGCAAAATTGGGGATTCCATTTATCCCACCATTTAACTTGAAAGCCACGGGCAAGGTAAAAAAAGGAATTGTGCAAAATAATAGTATAATTCCAAGCACAAATCCATGGAATAGAGAATTGAGTCATGAAAGGTAAAACACAAGGAAATTTGAAAAGAAATCTATCAAGTTTAAATTTGTCTTGGTAAATAAGGAAGGCTTCATTGATGGAGGGAGGAAAGATTTGAATAATTGCACCAAAATGAGTCCACCAAGAAAAAAACCAATTGGGAAAATTTAAAGAAAAATCTTTTTGAAACGTAAACATCCAGGAATGACTAAATTTGTGGTTTTGGAAGAAGAAAGTGTTGAGCCAAGCTTGTTGGTAATCGTAATAATTGAAGGTAGGAGGATTAAAGATTTCAGAAAATCGTCGAGATTGGAAAGGATGAGGTCCCCATTGTTCGAAGTAAGGATTTTGTTAATATAGACAGTAGAGTAAGCAATTTGGTTTTGATCAGGAGTGAGATGGTGTTTGAGGGTAATTGAATCAGTTTCTATGAGAATATATTCATAGAATTGTTGGGTATGAATGGGAGAGATTTGAAGAAAATGTGTGTTTGGAGGGAACACTCTAGGAGGAATTTCAAATGGATCCTCAGACCATGTTTGTTTTTCCAAAAGAACAATAGATTGTTCGCATTTTGTTTTAAGAAAGTATTTTGATTTGAAAGTGGGGTTAGTGGCCACCACTGGAGAAGGAGTGGGATGAGAAACCGCCACTTGCCGAGAAGAAGTTGCCGCTTGCAGTTGAGATCCTTTGGTAGTTTGAGCATAGGTTTGGGAAAGTTGTTGGGATTGTTCAATAAGGGTTTGGTTATACCAATCACTTGGTGTAAGAGCTTTGCGGGGAATTGGTTTCATTACATAAGCAGTTTTGGTTTGGGACTGAGTTTTAGCTGGGACTTTGCCTAAATCATGGGATGGTTTAGGAGGCATAGTTGGAATCTCTCTGTAAGAATTCTCGAGTAAGAAAATCTAGAATTGAATTATCAGCACCTTTAATATAAGAAATTTTAAAATAAAAAACAGAAAGAATAGCTTGCCACCTAGCAAAAATTTGTTTAGAAGCTATATTTTGTACATCTTTAAAAATAATATTTTTTGCTGCTTGACAATCAATACGAAGTAAAAATTCTTGATTTAATAAATCACTTTGAAATTTGGAAATGCATAGAACAATAGCTAAAATTTCTTTTTTGATGGTACTATAATTCTTTTGGGTAGGGTTCCAAGTACCGGAGATAAACCTAACCAGTTTTTCTTTATTATTGAAAACTTGTTTGAGGATACCTCCATAACCTATGTGAAAGGCATCTGTTTCAACTATTTTGAGAGCATTAGGGTTGGCTAAGTTTAGACAGGGGAGGGTCTAAACATATTGTTTAAGAGTTTGGATAATTTTTGTGTGCTCACTAGTCCAGACAGGAGGGTCCTTCTTGAGACGTTGTCTTAAAGGGGCAGCTATTTGACTTAAATTGGGGTAAAATTCAGAGACATAATTAAGACTACCTAAGAAACGTTGTAATTGATTTTTATCTTTGATTATATCAGGAAATTTATTAGCAAATTGAATAGATCGTTCAATAGGGGTAATTGTACCTTGATAAATATAATGACCTAAGAACCTAACACAAGTTTGGAATAAACTAATTTTCTTTGCAGAAAGGACTAAACCAGTATTTTTAACAATTTTGAAAAATTGTTCAAGATGTGTCCAGTGTTGAATAATAGAATTAGAAAAAATTAAAATATCATCAATATAAACAATTGTGAATTGAGAATGGGGATTGAAAATATCATTCATAATTTTTTGAAATTCAGAAGGAGCATTTTTTAAACCAAATGGCATTACATTCCATTCATAATGTCCAAAAGGTAAAGTAAATGCAGTTTTATATCGATCTTGTTCAGCTAATTGGATTTGCCAAAAGCCAAATTTCATATCAAATTTTGAAAAGATTTTTGCATGACAGAGACGTTGAAGAAGATCTTTTTTATTGGGAATAGGATACCGAATCCATTGGAGGGCGTCATTGAGAGGTTTATAATTGATTACTAGACGGGGAGCACCTCGTTCAATCTCAGCATTTTTATAAACATAAAAGGCAACACAACTCCATGGAGATCTACTAGGACGAATTAATTTTTTATCAAGTAAATCCTCAATTTCTTTTTTGCATTATTCAAAAAGTTCATGGTTCATTTGGATTGGACGAGCTTTGGTAGGAATTTTGGAGTCGGAAAATTCAGAAGCATAAGGTACAGTAACAACATGTTTGTGCCTAGACCAGAAAGCATTGGTTACATCAGAACAAACTTCCTGTTGTAATTTTTTTTAAAAATTTACCTATGGCTAATTGCAAAGTACCATTTTATAAGCTACGTTCGATTTGAGTATTAATTTTTTCCTCTTTTAAAAATAATAAGTGTTTTTCTTTTCGAAGGATAAGATTGAGAGTATTATGGGAAATAGCAAAATTTTTTTAAGTATTGAGATCTTTTGTACGAGGAGGACAAACAAAGGGGAAAATAATTTGATTATTATTAAGAGTAGTAGTGATACCTTTAGTAGTAACTTGAAAGGGTTGGAGAAGACTAAGAAAAGGAGTTCCTAATATGACTTCTCTGGAAAGGTTTTTGACAAGAACAAAAGGAGTTTTGATGCACACATTATTATTGCAAATATGAGCATTAGAAAGTTTATATTGTATTTGGAGTGGAGTTCCACCAGCAGCAGAGAGACGTTCACGTGTTTTTTCAAAATATTTAGTTGGGATTAAACCTTCTTGAATGCAATTAAGATCAGCACCAGAGTCAAAAAAGACAATAGTGTCAAATTGAAATTCTTGGTTGACAACAATAGTAATTTTGACATTCCATTTTTTATAAGAGATTTGGGAAAGTAAAAAAATATCTGTAGGATTTGGGACAATAGGTTGGCTAGAAGAAGAGGAAGAGTGTTGAAGTAATAATACTTGATTCTTAAGATTATCAAGATGAATTTTGGAAATATTATGTTCAAGTTTTAAATCACGTAATTCTTTTTTGACAGAGTTGATTTCAGTTTGTAAATCTTGAATAATTATAGGGAAAGACTTAGAAGTTTGATCAAATCTTTTGAGAATATCATTAAGATTATAAGGGTTATTTAGTAATGAAATATCTTGGGTAGTTTTGTCAGCAGAAGTTAAACTCTGTTTAAGTTAAAGTAAATAATCTTTTTTAACTTGAGGAACAGAAATTTTATCAATAACATCAAGAAGTAATTCTTGTTCCTTTGTAATAACATTAATAGTATGTGTGGTTGGACATTAACAATTTGTTTTTATAATTTGGTCAGGTTCAGGAGGAGAGGAAGAAGTATGAGATTCTTCTCCAGAAGAAGATTGGGATACAATTTCATCTATTTTTAATTCATCATCAGAGAGTGGAGGATTATCAGAAGCATCAGAATTTAAGAATAAATACATAAGTTGTTGTTTAAGTGTTTCATCAATATCTAAAGAACTAATTTTTTGATTCATGCGATATTGATTTTTATAATGGCCAATTTTACCACATTTATAACATGTGGGAACTTTTCTTGTGTGTTTAGAAACATGTTTAGGTTTAGAAGGGGAAGTTTTGATAGGAGGTTGTGTACGGGATTTTTGGTAAAAAATATTAGAACTTGGTTTTGGTTTTCGAAAGAATCTACGTGCAGAAGTAGTGCGAGGTTTGCGTCGTGAAGAAGGTATGATTTGTGTGGTGTTTTCAAAACCAAATTGTTGGCAAAAGGTGCCTAATTCACGTTTGGAAGTGGCTAAATCCTTTTGTAATTGTTGGTTAAGTTTGAAGTTGGTACAGAGTTCAAGACCTTGGGTTTGGATGGCATTAATTAAATCACCATAAGTGAGTTGTTCATAAGGGACAACTCCATTGTTATTTTCTTTGAGTTTGTCTTTGACCTTTTGAGAAAATAGTTTGGGAAGACCATCTAAAAATTTTTCTTTCCAATGTGTTTGACGACAATCATCACGTAACATAACTTTGGTTAAGAAAACATCTTTATATCAACGAAAATCTTGAAGTTTTGGATATCGAAGATTATTGAGGATTTCAGGTAACAGCTTGGACTTTGGAAGGACGCCCTAAGAAGTGCCTAGAAATGGAAAAGATAAGGGTACTAACTGCATCTTCAATTGTTTGATTATCTTCAGTTTTGATGGGTGTACCATTTGAATCAGTTTTGATTGCAGTAAGGATTTGAGTACGTTCAGTAGAGGTTAGCAAATGATCCCACCATCCTTTAAGATGACCAGTAAAACCAGCAACTAATGCTTGAGCAACAGCAAAATCAGAAGATTTTTGTTTAGTTTTGTAGGCTAAAGCAACCATTGTCATTTCTTGGAGTTTGTTAAGAATATGATATTCAGTCATACCATCAAAATTCTATTCATAAATGGTGCCACCATAATAAGCAGCTTGAGTGAATTGATTCCTTTTTTCATATTGCATATCAGGAAGAGTAGGACAAGGATAATAATTTTTTGTGTTATTAGATTCATAGCGGTTTTGATATTTTCATTTTTTGTTTTTTATTAGTAGCGTTAAGTTCTAAAGGTTGGGAATCATTCATGGTTTGTTCAATAGCCTCAACTTCAGAAAGAGTTGGTTGAGATAAAGTATTAATAGTTTTAGAAGTAGATGGATGTGTGTCAGGTGCAGTGACGACACGAAGAACATGATCTAGTTGTGCAAGTTTATGATCAATTTGAGAAGAAAAGTCTTGGTCACTTAATTCATTTTGAAGATGTGAAGGGACGTCATGTGGTGTAAATAGAGGGTCTTCGGTAGTGGTGAGTGTAATGACTTGATCTTTGTTGATACAGTTTTCTACACGAGTTAATTGGTCACCTATAGTTTTAAGTGTTTGATTTGTAAAATTATTTTGTTGTAAAATATTAGAAATATCTTTGGCATTAGGAGGTGAAGTATCAAGCTTAAGTTTGAAAGGGGAAGCAGTAATAATACTAAATCTGTGTTGAATATGAATTTCTTCTAGAGGGAGATGAATAGAAGGTTTATAAATATCGTTTGAAGTAACCCATTGGTTTTCAATATTGGTAATAACATTAAGTTGGTCAAAATAATTTGAATAATATTCAAACTAGTCAAAGAAACTTAAATGGATTTTGTGATTTTGAACAAACTGATAATATTCTTCACGTATAGGAAGGCAAGCAATTTCATCAAAAGTTTCTAAAAACCAATTCTTCTTCTGTGTATTTTGGGGAGAATTGAAATTACGAATCAGAATAGATTTGTCAAAAATAAATTCTTGTTCTATCATATTTATTTGAGGATCAAGAAGAGGATCTGGAAGTATTTGAGATAATGTAGGAGATTGGGGAAAATCATCATGTATATAAATAGATTGTGCAACATTAGAAGTTGTGACAGATTGTAAGATAGGAGATCTAAAAGGTATTGAAGAAGAAGGAACAGAAGAAAAAGAATTTCTAGGGGGAAAAGACTGAAATTGGGTACTTACAAATGAACCAACATCTGAAAATCGTGGTCTAGTTGACCCTGTTGTGGTATTTGTGAATTTAATATGGACACTACCATCAGTACTTTCTTGGATATATTCCAAATCTTTGTTTTCAATTGTTGTAGAAGGAACCTCATTATCTAACGTCCATTCTAATGGGAGATTGACATCTTCCCAGCATATGGTTTTGGGAGTACTAATGTTTGAATCACTATTGGTGTAAAGAAGAAGGGTTTCTCCTTTAGGATTAGTGATCCTACATCGTGGATCTACAAGTGTTGTCATGACTTTGAGATGAATGTGATAAATTATTGAGAATGAAATATTGCCTGGTGTTAAATCATAACCAGAAATTTTTATTTTTAGTGTAAGGACTTTGAGAATACCAGTATCTTGAAGACAAACAGCATACCCTGGATAACAATCAAAATGGACTGGTCCACTGTAAAGGCTTGTTTCTATGAGTCCTAAAGTACTATTGATGAATGTTTTGTGTATTTTATCTTGTAAAGTTAAAAGAATTGCAGTATTTTGACCTTGGCGAGTTAAAGGAACAACAGTTACTTGTATTAATCCTAAATGTAAATAATTGTATTTTTTCTGTTTGTATTTATTGATAGTGGATTGGCTAAGTAATTGAATTTGTTCAGTTTTTTCAGTAAAAGGAATTGTTTGTTCAACTATTTTGATAGTATAATTGGAAAGAAAATCAAAAGGTTTGATTTGGTAAACTTGATTAACAGAGACACGAGGAGGTGTCCAACTTGGTGAAGGGAAACTTTGTTTTTTTTGATTAAGAATAGTTGAGTCATTACTACTATGAGATTGACGAGATATAGAAGACATAGTTCTAGATAAACGATTCATTAGGAAACTAATTATTTAACATTTAAATATTTAATTCAAAATTATATATCAGATTAAATCCTATAGGATGAACAAGACTTACTTTAACCGGTCAACGACTTACGCCTACTGCCTCAATTCTAGGACTTGCAATGGCTATGCGACAAGTTGGTTTACAGGTTTGTCATCAGACAACGCAAAGGAAAATAAGCAGACATATAACCAGAAAATAAATACTTGAACGTAGAACAAACAGTTAAACTAATAAACTATTTATAAGCACTACATTCTTTTTCATTTTCTCTCTCTACTGGTTCGCCATCACCACTAACAACAACAGCCCAAACCCAAAAATGTGTTCATCAAACCATGGCCAAACAATATAAAATCCTAACCATTTTCAGACAAACTTAAACTACAAAAACCAGTACAGATTCACAATATTAAAACCCACAACCCCACATTGTCCCAACAGAATCATTGGGTTTAAGCGCTAGGTATTGAGAAATTTGAAACCAAATCTACCAAACTTTTCCCCAAAACAAATTCAAAATTCATATCTATTGCCACTAACCCAAAATAGGGTTGCTTACTGCCCAACATTGGTCTTCTATGGTGGCAGGTAAAGATGACCACCAAGAGTCGATCACTTGGGTCGAGGAGTATAGGGGGAGGGGTTGCGTGATGGTTGGGTACAGCAGGCTGTGTTGGGTAAAGGCGAGCACCCAGAGTCGATCACTTGGGTTGCTACCCCACCAAATTGACGAGCTTTTGGCTGCGGAGTTTGGAGAGTATCTCGACTTCGTTGGCGTTGTAGGAGGCGAATCTAGGTTGGAGTTGATGCCTTCATAGGGCTTTTTTGCTGTAACGAGACGACTGCTGTGGAGGACGCCCTTGTAGACTAGAGCATGGCTACCTTTGCCCAGAATTTTATGGTCGGACTCCATGGCGAAGAAGCCATTGGTGGTAGAAGCTGTACTCGAACTATTGAATTTTTATGGAAGTTTTTCATTGTAATGGAGTAACAATATATATGACAATAGATATAAAAATATATCTATATATATATGCCTGTGGTGGTTCATGGTAGATGGAGAAGAAGAATGAAGAGGAATAAGCTAGACCTAGTAAGGGTTTTAGTTTAACTTTTAAATGAAATAATTTTAGGCAAATAACATTTTTAAGTGTAAGGGTAGTAAGGTCATTTTAATACTTCCTTAACAGTTGTTTAGCCAACAACTCTGACAAGGGAGGTCAGTGTAATTTTAAAATGTTACAAGAGGTCCTTGTATTTTCGTAAATGTTGAGGAGAGGTCCCTGTAATTTACCCATAAAAATATCATTGTTCACGTAGCAACATCATCAAGTTAATCTCCTTTGTTATTTTTTTTCTTCATAGTTCATGAAAAATATTATACTCATCCTCACATCTACGCACTTTATCTCTTGTAGAAAAATATAAACATGAAATTAGCATATTGAATTCACTAAAAGAACTCTAAAAATATATGAAAACTGATGTTGTATGCACATGAAGTAATTGGACAACCACGTATTCTAGATCCAAGTTTACTTTACTTGGGCCTGGGTAACATGATTTTTGCTAAACACCCCCACAATTTCAAAAATTCAAAATTAGGTGGATGACCACGCTAAATTTGACTTGTTTTACTTATGGGTAATTTATGTTACAACTGAAAATACCATTCCCCCACATGTCGAACAAAGTCAGGAATTTGCATATCCCACCCACATACTAATCTATGCCTTTCATGTGCATATTTGAAAATTTTCTTTGGACATTTATGAAATTATTATATTACTATACAATTAATTTCAAGTGTTGCAGATCTAGAATCTATGTATATTGCACAACCCCGAAAGTCGAAATATCAAGACAAGATCCACGCCATTTGGCACAAAGTGAGGCAGTCTCATAAAGAAAGGAAAATTCATAGTACAACTTAGCAATAGCATTAAACAGCCCAACCGCATTCTTGACTTTTACAATCCTTAACCACATTGGATAATTCACACAATTTACAATTATAATAAGTTTTTCTCTTTTTGTTCAGTTAGTAGAGACACAACCAACACATCATATTCTAACATAATATATCAAAATCATGTATCAAGGTTTGTGCTTTGAACATCCAAGTGAATGAATGCAATATTTTACAAAATACATCTCACAAATCTCAAAATCTTCCATCTAATTTTATTAAAGAGTTATCATGGCTCAACAAACAGTGGAGATAATAACTCATGCACAACAAAAACTAGATGAATGGAACAAGTGGAGTTATTGTTAACCAAACCATAAAGTTACCGACAAAATAAAATAACCATAGACCCTCCAAGCCAAAAAAGTCTTTTAAGTCGATGCACAATTTCATAAACCATGTGATTTTAATCTTTTCCATGAAAGATTACCATTCATAACACTATTTATGAACTATTCATAACATCATTCATGACACTATTCATGAACTGTTCATGAGTCCCACCATATTTATTTCTGTCTCCCACTTTGATATGATTGAAAACTGCTAAGTTTGCTTTCGACCACCGACAATCAAAATTCATCATCAAGTAAGGTATCTTCCTTTTCTTTGAAATTACAGCCATATCAATATAATGGAAAACAAAGACTTTTCTCCAAAACAAAGGGTGGATAAATCTTATAGCCACTTCTCTTTTTATATTTGTAAAACAAACACTTATGCCTTACGACCTATGTGTCAAAAAACATAGGTGCAAGAAATTCAAGCCTAACAAATACAATTATTTTTCATCATACTAATGATATGTTAATCATCGAGAATAGTATCGACATTGTGAGTATTACGAGAAAATCTCTTACATCTAAATAAAGGATAAAGGTGTTGCTATTTAGGAATCAAAAATTTGTGATTGATGATTCCATTACGTTGTGACACTTCGTTGAGAAAGTGTTAAAGGAATTTCACACCTAGTCCTCACTATATGATGTTAAATTGTGGTAGCAACATGCCATATAATGTGTACAAAAATTATTGGCAATATAATACTTGTTTTGATATTACATGTAATATTAGTAGAATGAGTAGCTATACTCACAATCCTAATATTATTTATTGATGCAATATCTAAGTTATTGAGATTCTTAAGAGTCACCATTAATGTGGTTTGTATTTTGAAGGTTATTATGATGACTAGTTGAATCTCCTAAGAGCAAGATGAAACCCACTAGTGGTTACATACTTACACTAGTTGAAGGAGTAATATTATAAAACTATGCCAAGCATATTGTGATCGTGAGATCCACCATGGAATCTGTAATTGCCTTAGAGAAGGCATACTCTGAAGTAGAGTGATTGATGACTTTGTATTAGACATTTCTTTGTAAAATAATCTTGGTGATAGCCAAGATGTTATAGCATGAGCAACAAACAAAAGTGTACACATAAGGCAGAAAATTATTCTTTGGCCTATGATTCGTGGAGCAATTGCATGTTTTCTTTGTGAGGTTAGAGCAAAATATTATATATTACTCTAACAAAGGGGCAAGTCACAAAAATGGTACATAGTACATCTAGAGGGATGAGACTTAAAAACCCATTAAGCGAATCACCTGTGATGGCAACCCAACCTGTGTGATTGGAGATCCCATGAATCAAGTTCAATGGGTAACAAGTCACAGAGCGATTCAGTAAAGCACTATCATTCAGTATATATCCCTCCCTATGATATAGATAGCATTGAGTTGCAAAATATGTGGAGGTTGAATTTAAACTCTTAATGAACTTATAGCCTATAAAGGTGATGTGTTGCAGCGCACACTAGATGAGTTTATCTATGTGAGTGTGGAGGTAGGGCCGCTTCCTATGAGAGTTAGCGCTAACTCTCTAGAGCAATCATGAAAATTCAAGTAAGGCGCATGGCCATAAAGGTGCCAACCCGAGAAGTCGGCTTTGAAAAACTTGAAGAGTTGTTTGCAGTTAATTAAATTTTGAATCAAGTGGGGGATTGTTGAAAAATGTTTCAAAATATCATTATATAAATAATTAAGTAACTATTTAGTATTTACCACTATTTTATACTATCATGGAGCCCACATGTCTAATATTTATATATATATGTGTGCGGGTGTGTGTATATATATGTAGTGGGTGAGTTCATTTGAAAAAGGAAGAGAGAGATTCAGAAAAGGGAAAAGGTTGCATGCATATCCTCTAGTCAAAAAGGAAATAGTGAATTGGACTTTGTTGGCCGATAAATCGCGAAGCAATTCATTGCTTTGATTTTGTCATTAAATTATCACATGAGTTAAATCCTTCTTTCCCCAACTTTTTAACTTTGAGACATGGCATCATATGCCTTGTCTCTGAACCGTTTGAGATTCTGGCTTCATATATGTATAAGGTTTTTCAGTCTTATTTGGTACAGAAGATGGTTTTGGTTTTCCTATATACTATTTTGCTTCCTCTGGTTTTCTCTCTTGGGCTTTTTAACAGACAAGTTCAAACTTTTCTGGTGAATGCACACCACAAAAATTGGTTGTTGTATCCTAGAGGACGATTGCTTAGAGCCATATGGATCAAGGTTCTCAATCGTGTGGGGGCAAAATCGTTTCTTGAGGACAGTGGATTAATTTTCGTACCTCGACTCATCTGTCCTTTGATTTGATAAATAAATCTTCTATGTGATTTATTTTCACTATGTTTAACTTCTTATTTTTTATTTTGATTTATCAAAGCACAATTATTACCATATATTTCCAACAACAAGTTGGTTTGATTTTAACGTTTTATCTTCTTCTTATTCAGCTATCTTCATTTATCAGTTCAATCTTTTATTTTTGACTTAGGGACTAAAACAATTATTGCTTTAGACCTTTGAGAAAAAGGCATCCAATGCCTCATCTCTTAACCGTTGGAGACTCTGTTTACATGAGGCCTTTTAGGCACACTTGACATAGAAAGAGAGAGATGTTTTTGGAAATACCATGTTTTCCTTCCTCTGGTTTTCTCTCTTGGGCTTTCATTACAGACGAGTTCAAACGTTTTTGGTGAATGCACATCACAAAGATTGGTCGTTGTATCTTGGAGGACGATCGTCTAAAGCTATATGCATCGAGGTTTTTAACCGTGTGGGGGTAAAATCGTTTCTTAAGGACAGCGGATTAATTTCCGTGCCTCGACTGATCTTTCCTCTAATTTGATAAGTTTTCTTTCTCTAAATCTTCTATGTGACTTATTTTCACTATGATAAAATTCTTGTGTTTTATATTGATTTATCAAAGCACAATTGCTACATATATTTCCAACAAGCTTAAGAAACAATGTATGCTTTGACAAATTAACAAGAAGGTGATAAGCTATCCGTGGTTGCATATATGGTTGAATATAGTTTCACATCTCCTTTCTATTTACAAAGAAAGAAAATACATCTACAATATGTATACTTATAAATGGTGATCCAATTTATTTGTAAAGCAGTGGCGTAGAGATATGCTTAGATTTGTTTTCTCTGACTACTTGTTGGAACTGTTTATCTTTATCTTATTCATAATATTTGGTCTCTTAAGTGAGAATTCTATATCTAGCTATTGACAAACAGTAAATTGTACAGAGAGAAAATAGAGATCCAAAGAGAGAAATTATAAAAGAGTAATGAAATTTAAGGAAATGAACTTTTAGTAGACTGAGATTTAAGTTGTTCTATGATGCTACTATTCTATAATAGTTCGTGTATTTTGAAATGATGAGTGGTGCTTGACGCAGGTGTTTGCGTGTGATTCGTTAGTCTGAATAATTATTTTCAAAGAGAAATTCTCTCGTGTTTTTAGATTACGAACTTCATTGGTACACCGATTCTATACCTAGCCAACTAAGTATTATTTAAGTCTGATGAGAAAGACTGTGTATATTTATCTCATCCAACAAATGATGTTGGTTTGCATTATATATTATTTCATTTGTCTCATCTCTTTTTGATGAAACCTGGAGATGTTATAATAATTATCTAATGATGCAATGATATAATAGTAGTATTTGAAAAATATTTTGTGGGACTCATAATATTGCATGTAAGACAAATGATTTAGAATATTTTATTTAAGACTTGTCTCTTTGCATAAAAAAGCATTAGTGCTTAAGCTTTGGTTAATTTTGAGAAAAATTCCATTATGTGATAAAATATCACAATAGCTGACTTGAGATTTGTGTCTGGAAAGAACACATAATATAGAATGTGTAGCACTTGAGAAATAGGCGTACACTTGAATAAAACTGTTTTTATTACTTTCGACGGAGGTGTAAAATAATTGTATGTGTTACACTTGAATTTCTTGCACTTATGATTTTTAGCACATAGGTCGTAAGACATAAGTGTTTGTTTTACAAATATAAAAAGAGAAATGGCTATAAGCTTTATCCACCCTTTGTTTTGGAGAAAAGTCTTTGTCTTCCATTATATTGATGTGGCTGTAATTTCAAAGAAAAGGAAGACACTCCACTCAATGGAGAGTTTTGATTATCGGTGGTCGAAAGCAAACTTAGCAGTCTTCAATCATATCAAAGTAGGAGACATAAATAAATATGGTAGGACTCAAGAATAGTTCATGAATAGTGAGATGAATGATGTCATGAATAGTTCATAAATAGTGTTACGAATAGTAATCTTTTATGGAAAAAAATTAAAATCACATGGTTTATGAAATTGTGCACTGACCTAAAAGATTTTTTTGGCTTAGAGGGCCTACGGTCATTTTATTTGTCAGTAACGTTATGGTTTAGTCAACAATAACTCCTCTTGTTCTATTCATCTAGTTTTTGTTGTGCATGAGTTATTAACTCTACTGTTTGTTGAACCATGATAACTCTTTAATAAAATTAGATGGAGTTTGAGATTTGTGAGATATATTCTGTAAAATATTGCATTCATTCACTTGGATGTTCAAAGCACAAACCTTGAGACGTGATATTGATATATTATGCTAGAATATGATGTGTTGGTTGTGCCTCCACTAACTAAACAAAAAGAGAAAAACTTAGTATAATTGTAAATTGGGTGAATTATCCAATATGGTTAAGGACTGTAAAAGTCAAGAATGCGGTTGGGCTATTTAATGCTATTGCTAAGTTGTGCTATGACTTTTCCTTTCTTTATGAGACTGCCCCACTTCGTGCCGAATTTCGTGGATCTTGTCTTGATATTTCTTGACTTTCGAGGCTATGCAATATACATAGATTAGTAATTAATTACAGTAGAAATTAATTATATAGTGATATAATAATTTCATAAATGCCCAAAGGAAAATTTCAAATATGTACGTGAAAGACATAGATTAGTATGTCGGTGGGATATGCAAATTCCTGACTTTGTCCAACATGTGAGGGAATGGTATTTTCAGTTGTAATATAAATTACCCCATAAGAAAACAAGTAAAATTTATGTGGTCATCCACCTAATTTTGAATCTTTAAAAATGTGGGGGTGTTTGGCAAAGGTCATGTTACCCAAGTCCCACTAGAGTAAACTTGGATCTAGAATACGTGGTTGTCCATTTACTGCATGTGCATATAACATCAGTTTTCATATATTTTTGGAGCTTTATTAGTGAATCCAATATGCTAATTTCATATATATATTTTTCTATGAGAAATAAAGTGCTTAGATGTGAGATTAAGTATAATATTTCTCATGAACTATGAAGAAGAAAAATAATAAAGGAGATTAGCTTGATGATGTTGTTACGTGAACAACGATATTTTCATTTATCATGAAAGTATTATTTCTATGGAAGCATTCGTTTGAAATAAGTCATTAACAATGAGTTAGTCATTATTTTAACTTATTGTACTTGATAATTTACGACTTGCCTCATAAAGCTAAGTCTATTGGCTATATGTGACTGTTTGAGACATACTTAACCATATGATAGTATTCTTAAGAGACAAGGCAAGATTGGTAGCTAGAGGCTCCAATACAAAATAAACTATTATTATTTTTATTTATTAAAATTGCATGCATCAAAATGTGATTTTTCATCATGACAGAGCATCAAATGATATTAAAATTACACTTTTATTTAGTGATTTAAAGAAGAAATTTATATGGAGCAAGTTGAGGGATACGTGGTCCTATGTCTATAGCACAAATCTTGAGTGATTTGAAATAAACTCCCAAGTTATATGATAAGAAAATATAACACTACCATGATATCTAATGGCGTTATGATCGATAGTGTTGATAAACACTTATTTAATACTTTTAAGCTATTACCATTATTATTTTTAACATATTGATGATATATTAATCATCAAGACTAGTATTGATATTGTGAGTATTACAAGAAAATCTCTTACATCTAAATAAAAGATAAAGGTGTTGCTATTTAGGAATCAAAAATTCGTGATTGATGATTCCATTACGTTGTGAAACTTCGTTGAGAAAGTGTTAAAGGAATTTCACACCTAGTCCTCACTATATGATGTTAAATTGCAGTGGCAACATGCCATATAATGTGTACAAAAATTATTGGCAATATAATACTTGTTTTGATATTACATGTAACATTGGTAGAATGAGTAGCTATACTCACAATCCTAATATTGTTTATTGATGCAATATCTGCATTATTAAGATCCTTGAGAGTCATCATCAATATGGTCTAACCAAATGTGGTTATCCTTCTTTGTTTTGAAGGTTATTACGATGATTGGTTGGATCTCCTAATAGCAAGATGAAGTCCACTAATGGTTATGTACTTACACTAGTTGGAGGAGTAATATTATGAAAATCTGCCAAGCAAATTGTGATCATAAGGTCCACTATGTAATCTGCAATTGCCTTAGAAAAGGCATACTCTGAAGCAGAATGACTGATGACTTTGTACTAGCCATTTCTTTGTGAAATGATCTTAGTGATAGCTAAGATGATATAGCATGAGCAAGAACCAAAAGAGTATACGTAAGGCAGAAAATTGTTCTCTAGCCTACGAATCGTGGAGCAATTGCCTGTTTTCTTTGTGAGGTCAGAGCAAAATATTATATATAACTCTGATAAAGGGGCAAGTTACAAACATGGTACTTAGTACATCAAGGAGGATGGGACTTAAAAACCCATTGAGTGAATCACCAGTGATGGCAACCCAACCTGTGTGATTTGAAATCCCATGAATGAGGTTTAATGGGTAATAACAAGTCACGGAGAGATCCAGTAAAGCACTATTATTCAGTATATATCCCTCCCTACGATGTAGATGATGTAGATAGTGTTGTGATGCAAAATACGTGAAGGTTGAGTTTAAACTCTTAATGAACTTATAGCCTATAAAGGTAGTGTGTGGCAATGCACACTAGATGAGTTCATCTATTTGAGTGTGGAGGTGGGGCCGCTTCCTATGAGAGTTAGGACTAACTCTCTAGAGCACTTATGAAAATCCAAGTAAGGCACATGGCCATAAAGGTGCCAACCCGAGAACTCATCTTTGAAAAACTTGAAGTGTTGTGTGCAGTTCAATTGAGTCATACCAATAGCATAAGGTTCAAGGCTTTAAGTCACCTTGCACTAGTGGCTCGTGTTCTGTTAACGCTAAGTGTTAATTCAAGTCCACAAGACATTGACATTAATGCACTTCATATTTTGCCCAAAGTTTTATTTTTTAAATTTTGAATCATGTGGAGGTTTGTTGAAAAATGTTTCAAAATTTCATTATACAAATAGTTAAGTTGCTATTTAGAATTTACCACTATTTTATACTATTCATGGAGCCTACGTATCCAATATTATATAGATATATAGATATATATGTGTGTGTGTGTATATACGTGCACATACACATATATATATCTACATATATATAATATATATACACGCACACACACACATATATTTAGTATTTACCACTATTTTATACTATTCATGGAGCCCATGTGTCTAATATTATATAATATTATATACATATATGTATATAATATTAGACACGTGAGCTCCATGAATAGTATAAAATAGTGGTAAATACTAAAAAGTAACTTAACTATTTTTATAATGAAATTTTGAAACATTTTCCAACAATAAGTGCCTACTTGATGAAAATTTTGGTTCTGTTTTATAATAACCTGATTATTTCATTGAGCAAGGCTAGCGAATCTAAAAAGAGAGCAGCAAATGACCAACAGAACGATTTTTCTTCCCCCCTACTTTTTCCCTATGCATTTAACAGATAAATTAGTCAATATGTCCAGTTCCATATCCTCACATCTACACGTGCGCAAGTTAGCCCGGACACCCGGTTAGCCCAAAAAAAATATCCTCACCTCCACACAAAAACGGGCTCAAGCGCATGTGCAATCCCACACAAGGGTTTCTTTGGGGTGAGTCTAAAGTATTAGTGTTTTTCATCAAATTTAGCTAAAAATACGCATATAGAGATCCTTACAGTGGATGGATTTTATAACAGGGTGGTATTTAGGCACCCGGGCACACAATTACCTGTCTCTCATTCATGTGACCTAACTTTCCCACCACCTCCAACTAAGTCAACCTCTAAACGCCAGTAGGCTACCTTCCCAAAATTGACCTACCAACACGTCCTCAAACCCTAAAACCTAACCATGAAAGAAAATCACTAGAATTTCAGAATAACCTAAACAATGTAAAACTTCATTAAAAGATGAGTGTACAATTACTCCTAGAAACTAATTAACCACTTAAATCCTCAATCAATTCGCAACTCGTACAACAACTATTCACAGTTCAATTCAAGAACCTTAAGCTCGAAACTCGAAGGAACTAAAATCATAATCATCAGGACAGCACAATCCAAATCAGGAAAAAAAAATTAAATCGAAAAAAAATTTGAAGATAATAAAATTGAGTGAATTGAAAATGGTAAGTTATTACCAGAGGAAGGATTCGAGGCCGCAAGCGAGACGAGAACCCTTTGTTGCCGATTCGAAAGCGACGAAGCTGCCGAGGGAATTGCAAAGAAGACAAGTAAGAGAGTTTTGAAGAAGAAGTCGAAGATGAAGATAAACTGGTAGAGTGGTCGGAGTTCAATGACCGAATCGTGGCCGCCGCAGCAGAAATCGCCATTGAACCTCTTCTAGAGAGAGAGAGAGAGGGGGGGGGGGGGGGGGGGGGGGGGGGGGGGGGGGGGGGGGGGGGGGGGGGGGGGGGGGAAATGCAGAGAGAGAGAGAGAGAGAGAGAACAAACGAAGATAATAGTGGTGTATGGTACCTATTTCGGTGATTTGGTGTGGATCGGATACGATAACAGAGTATAGCTTATTGCTTGTAAGCCGTTTATAGGGTGGGATCACCGAGATCCTTGAATCTGACGGATTAAAACTATTTTTATTGTTGTTAAAATTATAGGGTGGTGAGATGTGTCCTGCAACTGACGTGAACGAACATGGACTCGCCCCTCCTGTATTCATGGAGGATGGACGCACTCCACGCGCCAGTAAAGGCGTGATACTAAGAACTCACGCCCAAATTTTTTTTTTTTTTTTTTGGGGTTTTGTCTAATGCCTATTATCAATAAAAATATAACAAAATCTCATCAAAAATTTGAGATATTGGCTTTGTCGTTTTTTGGTTTTGTTGGTCATGCCTATTATCAATAAAAATAAAACAAAATATCATCCAAAATTTAAGATATTTGTCCGATATTTTCCATTACCCATTTATATATCAGTTATTATTTTCAATATCTGGTACTGTTAATTTTTTTTCCCATTTTGTAAGTTTTTGTATAAGTTTAAGTATTTTATTCTTTTATTTCTTTAGTATTTTTATTATTAGCAGATATATTTTCAGTACTTTCAAGATCTGAGCTATTATGTATTTGTCAGATAATTCAGAATATTATTTTTGTTCACTATCAAAATACGTGAATATCATTGTCCAAATTCTTTTCGGTTTTATTTTGTGTTGTTGCAGATACAAATAATTGTTCTGAACACCTTGATGCCACAGGAATAAAATAGGGAAATGAGAAAGAGAAAGGGAAAGAAGAGGAAAGTGACGAAGAAAGGAAAAGAAAAGGAGAGGGAGGAATCCAATTATGAGAAATTTTAATTTCCTTTCCCTCTCTGGTTTGTAAAGGAGAATTTGAATTCTTGAAAGTTATAACAATTCTCACTCACTCACTCACAAGCATTTTCATTTTCCTTATTTTTCCAAAAAAACCAACTGAGAGAAGATAAATCCCTCCTAATTTATTTTCCTCTTACTCCTAGTCTTATGAGTTCCAAAGAGAGTCAAGTGAATTGCACAAAACTCCACCAGATCATCTCATCAAGAAGTAGAAATATCAACCGCATATACTCCTCCTCATTCCAACAACGTGGTAAAAGAATGGATGCAAGAAAGAGAATTTCATTTCCACTCTTCAATTTTGTTTCTATAGATTTAACATTCTAATCAAAGTATCTTTCTTTACTTCAATCCATGGTAAAATATACTGTGGAGACTTAAAAATAAAAAATAAAAAATAAAATATCCTAAAATACAACAAAGAAGACACTAAAAGTAAATGAAAAAAAGAAAAAAAGAAAGACAAGCAAGTTAAACCACAGAAGATTTACATCAACCTATAATGTTGAGACCTCCTAACCGTGGTGCTAAATCGTGGCAGAAAAATCCCAAATATCATCAGGAAAAAATCACCCATTGCTCATCCAAGTAAAGGCCAGAAGAACAATTGTGAGGGTGGAGCAAATGGTTGCACCGGAAAACAACCACATAGCTCTACTCTTGCTATTCTGGTTCTCTCGATGACTGCCCAACTCAACCTCTTTCAGGAGCTACCTTACCTCCTCGATGTCCGAATCTTTTGCAGCCTGGACAAGTCTGCTTTGAATCTTCTCAAGCTTGTCTAGCCTTCTGTCCCGAGATGCATTCCTCGTTGGCCGCATAAAACCTGTCATCTTCCAAAGGAGAATGCCCACGTAGATGGCCACAATACAGTCCACACTATAATGGTTGCGTTCGCATATTTCTCTCTGGGCACTGTGCATAACCAGTAGCCATATAAGAGCTGAGCTGAAACCTCCATAAGCTTCCTACAATCAAAACAAACAGAGTAACTCAAAGTTCAAGGTTCAAAACTCGAGGCCAATTTGCTCTATTGTTAGGAAAATGCAAAATGTTTCACTGTGCATACCATCCAAGCCATAGCTGTCTGGACTGCAACAAGCATGTGGCCACTGTATAGGAGGTCATTGCAGCCACCTCCAGCCTACCATGAAGCTCCTTCAAAAGCATTGGGTCGCAAGATATCAATTAGAAAGCTCATTGATCCCCAATCTGGACGGGGATCATCAATGTATTCCGCAACATCATCTGGATAAAGAAGAAGAAAAATGTTAAAACACCTTCTTGTATGCTTCATAGACTTTGGGACAGATTTTACAATAGAGAATCAAGTAGCACTCTTGCAAGAAATAAATACAATATACAGTTTTTCACTATACTATCATTGGTGAAAAAAAACTGGAAACAATATTAGCTTGGTCGTGGAAAAAATGACCCCTACATTTGCCATGATTTGAACATGGTAAAAGTTTAGATGATTCTACAAGTCTGCACTATCTGACTCACCCAATTTATTTAGGAGGTAGTTTTTTCTTGGCCAAAGAATGTTTTATAAGAGTGCAGAGACACTGCTTACTAAAAGCAAGTACCATATCCAGGACTCGGGACATCATTGGGCTTAGTAAAGGGTAAGAGAACTCAAAATACAAGAAGGAAAATGTCATTCATAGACAGCACATACCAAAAGCTATATCAAGATGAAGAAGCTGGTGTATAGAGGTGGAATCTGAAGCATAAGGGACATAATATTTCTGAGCCCAACGATGAGGGTATGCAGGGACTCTGAACCAAACTGGTGCACACCAAGGCTGAGCTGATGGTAGAATCATAAACACGAAAGTTATGACCCGAAGAAGGCGCCCAATTGCCATGGTGAACATGTACCTTGCACCCAGCCCAAGGCCAGGAGCTTTGACAGAGTCAAATAGTACAGAAAATGCCAGCATTATAAACAACATCAGGAAATGGTGTAGTCCAATGATATGGGCTCTCAATATCTCAACTACTGTGTGAGGAAGTCTCTCATTCAATGCCAGCAGCAACCACTGCCCAGTGTCCGGAAGAGGTGGAGTTTTACTGTCAAATATTAATAAACCAATCAATTATCCAATTGCTAGATTTAGTCGGCATATGAAGCTAAAGGAGCTCAAAAAGACTCTGGTATTGCCTCAGTAGAAGTGCTTAGGAGGTGTGAAATAAGTAATAGGATGCTGAAACTTTTCATGGAACAACAGTTACATATCAGTTTGATATCCATATAAGCAATGTATTTTCCACCTACAACAGCTGAAGTGTGAAGCTATTGACATTTAATATATGTTTATTTATTCTCAATCATTGAATTTTCCAATCATGTCAAACTGACACTCCATGAAACTTCTTCTAGTAAATGTATAACATCCCCTATGCTTTTACCACTTGACACCCAAGTTGGTATTGTGGTGGCTAGAGGGTTTATGTGCTAGCTATTTTCTGTACTGCTCATTGGTGTTAATCCTAGATCACCTTGACTACTCCAAATATGATTCTTTTTCCTAGTTGAATCCTCTCAACCATGATCCGTTATGAACAGATGTCTTGATAGCCACACAATACGATCCACAGAGCACAGTCACCATTTCTAGCTTCCCCCTTTTCTTCAGCTCTGTATGGTATGTAGGGAAGTTCTAAATCAGCTCCAATAGAAAGAGAAATTTCCTGTTTGACATTATTTTCCTCGTGGATAAAAACACTAGGATAATAAAAATCATCATACCTATCAATCTTAAATTACTAAAGCCTTATTATTGCTAGGTCATAGACTGGAGCAGACAGACCCTGCCACATCCTGATAACTCTCTTCAACAGGATCAACAAAGGCGAGAATAGCTCACTTCTGATAGACACAGTCCTAGTTCCTGGCTGATTGCACTTCAAAAGTGTGCTTTATGGCTGCTAACCGACCTTAGTTAGTTGTAGAATAGGTTAATTATGTCGTTGTTAGTATACATTGTGCTAAGAGCAGTATTTTGAATCCATTGCAGATAAACATGCCTAAAGGAGCTGAATTGAAGTCCTTAAAGTGGTTCGGGATTATGGATACAAAGACCGAGGATCAATGATGAGAGTATTCTGAAGAGCATTGTGGGAAAGACTTCATGAAAATGAGCACTGGAAGCTTGAAGAGTGGATACAAGGATGTGTATGAGAGAAAGTAAACAAAACCAAGAAGAGGTGTATCCAACGTTCGGACGCCGTCCGGACGATGATGACAGAGCGTCCGAACGCCGTTCGGACGTTAAACACAAAGGCCAACTTCAGAGATTTGATATTGATATTGCGGACGCCCTTCGGACGAAGGAGGTTCAACGTTCGGACGCCGTCCGGACGTTGCGCGAAGGATTTCTCACTTGTTTGTTGGTAACGTCCGGACGTTCCAAAATGAACTGTCTTTAACATCCGGACGTTGATCCTATCAAGGCTTAAAGTTGGCAGTTTCCCAAAAGGATTGGGATTCCGATACAAGACTATATATACATAACTTCGTCTCTGAACTGGGGGTTGGAATTTTTAGGGTTCTTAGAGTGTTTTTCATAGTTCTTAGCTTAGTTTTAATTAGGGTTTTATATTTTGTCAATTTTTTTCATTAAGTTAAAGGATTTGTAGTAGAAATTCATCACTTTGATCAAGAACTTTAAATTCCTGCACTTTCAATTCAAGATTTTGATTGTTTTGTTTTAGTTCATAGTTTAAATGTTCCAACAATTTTATAACTCATTGGTATTTGCTTCTATGGCCATGAGTGGCTAAATCTTTCAACTTGGAATCAATTGTGAAGGTTGATTGGGGATCAAGGATGACCAATGAAGGTGTTGTGTTCTTTAATGTTATATCTTCTTGATTTTTCATCTTTTTCTTCTTCTTCCTCATTCTAGATACTTTCGAAAACCTGAACATCCTATTATGTTCGGTAATGCATATGTGTGAACGCCATACTCAGTATATACGCTGCCTTGTAACGTTTATGCGTGAGTTGGGTTTATGTATAGGTGTTACTCGAATCGATGATGCATGTTCTTGATTCCAATAGTTTGGTTTATTTTAGAAGTTGAAGATTGAAAGAATTATTGGTTTTAAAGTTAAATCTTCCAAATCCGAGACTCACGACGTAGTTGAAGGATTTGAGTACTCAAAACACTTTCATTGGAATTCCAAGAGCCTTGATTGATTGGATCAATTGATTCTGGGTTATCTTTTATATAGTTTAAATACACTTTTGGTTAGATTTCGATAATTTAGGATAATTAGGGTTTTCAAACGTCCACATAAAATCATAAGATTTTCTCTTCTTTTTTACGGAGCATCAATTAGGGTTTGGTTAGATTTCAGTGAGTGTTTGAGCATTTGTGATTGATTTGTGGATTATCTTCTCTGTGGGATCAACCTCGTACTTACGAGATACTATATTGCATCGCGACCCGTATACTTGCGGTTAAAGCACCATAATCATTGGTGGCGATCAAGCACTGGCCTAAACAAATCATCAAAATTAATTTCACTAACCATCACCATAGAGCAAGATTCAGCTGGATAAGACAAAAAATAAGATTCTGAGAAGATGGAGACAAGAAATTTATCCTACATAAATCTATGAATACCTTCTCTTACAAGTCATTCCAGTCCTCACTGGGATGAAGTTGGAAACATTGCATATTTGCACATTTTGGGCTTCCCAAAGTTCTAATGCTTATTATGGCAAACCAAAAGTATTTAAGAGTTTGTATTACGGGAACTTGGCAAGGATCGTTTTTCTCAAACTCCTCGTGGAATGTACATAAATCCTAGTGTTCCACTAAATTGTGTTGCTCTATTGGAATGAACATTCATGAGTTATACATGGACCAACTACGACAAAGATAAATGACACTGCATGAGGCTAATCAAACAACATTGCCTATCGAAAAGCAAAAACATCTCCATCTAATATAGTACCCTAATACATCCATGCATATGTATAATTCCTACAAAATACAAAGCATTTTGGTGCACTTTCCAAATAAAAATCCAAACGAATCTGCAACAGAACACGCACAACATACCGAAGTTAAATCATAACGAGAAAGAATCATCATATGGAAGAACCTGGAATAACTGGATCATTCTCCAATCTCCTTTGTAGGTCTATTAAATACTCAGATATATAACTCACCACATTTGACCACCAGATCTAACAAAGATTTAAATTACAATGAAAAATGTCACTCCAAGTCTTCAATAAAATGCCAAACCTTAAAATTGGCAATTGAAATCCTCTCTACTTTCCAAATTTAACTAAACAAACCAAAACTCCACTTGATGTCTCAAAAAACTGAAGTCACTTCACAGAACCCACTTCAGATCGCACCCAAACAACCCAAAAACTAACGGATCTAATACCCATTTTCAAGATTTGCACCACCTCATAATCAACCCACTAAGTAACCGAAATAGGGAACCAATTAAACCAAACAATTTCACAAATTAAACACCTATATCCACAGAAAGAACATTACGAATTTGATGGTTTGTTACAGATCAACTACGAGTTCAGTAAGGTTTATCGGAAGGGAATAGATTAATATGGATATACACATTACAGTACAGAATCACATGGACACTAGCATGTATGAATGATTGTACATTACCGGTGCCAATCAAGGCCGAGTACAGCGGTGACGAAGCGGACGGAGAGAGCCTCGAAGAGGAAAGCAGAGAGCATGAAGAGCATGGCAGTGACAAGGGGAGGGCGGAGCGGAGCTCGGCGAACCAATGCTTGTAGAAGGGAACGCGAGAGACGGGGACGAGGGCGAGTACGGTCCAGAACGCCGGCTGAAGCCGCTGGTGCCACGACGGGGACAGGAGTCGCAGGTAGTCCACGCCGACGTACGCCATGGCGGCTAAGCCCAGGCCACCGCCGCTTAGGGCCTTGAAGATCGCCGCCGGCCACGTCGGTGGCGGCGACCACCTCATTCAGTTGTACTGAGGCGTGCTCCCATCTCCCAGATGCGCGCAAGACTGCAATTACAGTTGACGGTAGAGAATAGTGGGCCCAGACAAATACGTAGGAAAAAATTATAATTCTTACAAAATTTTCATAGAGAGAAGAATTAATAGCATTTTTTTAATTAAATATTAAACTAATATGTATTTTGATTAAAAATATAAAAAATAACTAATAATTATATTATTTTATTTAAAAAATTCTTATATTAATATAGCATTACTCATACATAAATTATTTTTAATTAAGTAGCACTACAACTCATACTCCCTCAGTCCCTCCCATAAAGGGGAAGAAAATGGGGTTCTGTGCTACTCGGCTTTTTCGGGTTTATCTCAAAATTGAATTAACTTCCTACTAAATTGAGCCTATCCTATCGTTACAAGTGGCGATATTGGAACAACGGTCGCTCATGTGACGGTGGCACTGAAAACTTGTTCCGAAAAAGAGTTATTATCTATTTTAAAAATGGTATGGAAAACTAGCATCGAGCAATAATGGTGTTGCCAAAAGTTTGAGTTGAATGTTTATTATTTATTAGAGTTGATTGCAAGGAATGTTATTTTACCTTCTAATTCTATCAAGAGTCATTACTCTAGTTAAATAATGATTTTTTAAATTTTTTTTCTCATTATCTAGTAACTAGCCTTTGTTTAATTGATTTTCTTTCATTTTATTTTCAATTGGATATCTTTACAATCTTATAAAATAAAATAAAATAAATTGGTTATGCTGTCATGTCCAACCAATTTATCTGCACCTCAATTAATTTCGTCTTTAATTTGGTAAAAGACAGACAATTTACATCAGAACTAAAGAATTTACAAGAAATAAATTTTTTACATCTAGTCTCAAGGGATTGTCAACAAGTTTTGAACTCAAAACATCTCCACTAGGCTAACCTTAGGGTTACAATCTTATAAATTGTTCATCTTCGAATTTTGTTTCTTCTAATGTTAACCCAACATCAACTTTTTGTTTTTGGCATGTACCAAACATTTACATTGTATGCAACAAATAAAGGAAAAGGAAATAAAATTAATGATCTTTTTCTTTCTTCTAATTAGTTTTACTTAGGCAATGTTTAGATCAATAATTTGGTAATGAAATATAAAAGGAAGAAAAAAAGGTGAGAGAAAAAAGAACAAAATAAAAGAAAACTAGAGGATTCAAAAATGAAAAAAAAATGATTTTGTTTTCTTGTCCCTCACATTTTCCTTTACCTTTTTTCTTAATCAATTTGAATTCTAAACACAGCATTAAGAGGCAAAGAGAAGGAAAAGTATAAGAAATTTTAGAAGATGGGCTAATGGAGAAAGTGTTTCTCTTTTACTTTTCTTTTATTTTTTTTACAAAATCAAAAGGGAAAGAAATGACTTTTCTTACAATTTTTCTCTCATTTTCTTTTTTATTTTTTCTTTTCCCTTCCAAAAAGTTCCAAGCAGGCTGTTGATTAGCTTATCAATTGGGCTGAGAAGAGTCAGGCCAACCCAAAGTTACCTGAGCTTAGGTCGAATCCATTTTTATAAACCCAAGCTTAACAAATTTAATGTCACGTGTCGGGCCAACGTTGGGCTCGTCCAATTTAATCCATCTACTATCATTTTACAATAATATTAGTGGACATCACTCTCAGTTACCAATCAACGCATTATCTTGTTTAATGTAGACACTCATTTATGAAAAGAAGTAATCCATTAAAATTATAAATAGGTGAGATCGGGCCTAGTTTGAGCTAAGCTAGCCTTACCCAAGAAACTTGAGATCAGCTTAACTTTTTGACATAGCTAAGCTAGCTTAAACAGCAGAGAGGATCGCTACGGGAGGTGCGGTTGGTAATTAGGTGTCACTTAATTACCGTCACGTTAGCTGAACATACTAAATATAGAGTCTTGGAAAAACGTGGCGGTGATCAAGTAATGCTTGACCGCCAGCTGCGCCTGTTCCTAGCATCCGCTAAATAGCAGTTATATACTTAGGAGTGTTTAGATTACAGTTCAAAAAAGTTATAAGTCAAAAGTTTAAGTTAATTCTAAGAAAAATTATCTTTTTTAATTGAGTTTTTAAAATTTAAGTTATTTTTAAAAGTGACATTTTAAAATGAGGAGTCAAATATAATTTAAGAAAGTCGTAAGCTACTTAAAAAAATTTATCCAAACACCCTTACTGCACACTTTAATGTTAAAACTGTCCTATAGAGTATCTCCAAAAGTGACAATCAAAAGGTGGGTGCAATAATTGATCGAAAGCAAGTGAGATAGAAGACAAGGAGACTCATATCAACGGGTGTTTAATCGTAAAGACTTTTAACCCGTCAATGCATGTAATAAGCTCACAAGCTTTCAAAATATTATACCAACATAAATTCTATACGTAATTTTCACATTCAATGATGCGACTATCTGTGATACATTTATTTCATATTAAAATATTTTTCATTTTAACTCATAACTTTAAAATTATCTTATCATTCTGATAGAGTTTATATACAAAATTTATGTAAGAATAGAAGAAAAACTAGACATCCCAATTATCATGAGGCTACGAGCATCCTAATACAAAAGCAAGTACTTCATTTACAAGGGGGTAATATAAGATTGGCTGTTCTTTTCTTTAGTCACCTTAACATTCAAAATCTATTATTTTAATTGACAAGGTTGCAGATCTCAAAGACAAACCCTACTAACCATATTATTCATAAGAATGGCTAAGGTAACGTGAGGGTAGTTATGACTTAAATTGACCATAGTTCCTGTTCAATATAATACAGTTACCGCAAAATGTAACTAAATTATGATAATTATGGTTCATATTTATAATAACTGCAAATCACGCTTGTGGTAGTTGGTTTTTTTGTTTTTACTATCAAAACCACATCAATTTTTTTAAAAAACTTCCCATCCAATGGTTAACATTTTTTATTTTTTAATTCAATGACTGAGATTGCAAATAATCGGTCCTGTGAAAAGTCGTCATGTTACAAGAGAAAAATCTATTATGTAGAGAGGCTGAGCAGGTAGCAAAATCCAAATAATTGAAAGCAGGTGAAATTAGTTACAATATAAGAAAGAAGACAAATTAAGGAGACTCATATTGCAAGGGTCTTGTCACCGATGCTAGTACAATACAGTTGGGTTGTTCTTTTATTTTGTCACCTTAACATTCAAAATACTGTCTATTGATAACGTTTAACGCTTAGCTTTTTAGTTTTATTTTGACATATAGTTTTCTATTTCCAGTTTTAATGGAGAAAAAAACAACAATATAAGTCCAAGAACCAACATTTAAATAATAGCTATGTTTCAACTAATTTTTACTATAAACACTGGCATTCATTTCAGAGATTTCTCACCGTTAGAAAGAGAGAAACATGAATTTCTGCTCCTTCGACGGCCTTGTCTTTCTGGTTCTTGCGGGCTTACTGAACAATTTCTCTCTCTTTTGTGGTGCCGATCCCACAGATGGATTCACCAATGTTCCGTTAACCGATTGGAACTTCAAACTACAGAAACCGTACGACATACCACTTGAGGATCGCTACAGCTACAAAAATGGAGTTCACCATTTGTGGGTCTATGCCGATGACAAGCCACACGATCCCACTAGTCATACCCAGCCACGCACCGAAATTCGCATACGAGTACTCTCTGTCTCTCTCTCAATATATATATATACATATGTGTGTATCTCTTTGTGTACTTATTTATTTTAAAGCAAACACTTTTGGTGAAATCTTCATTTTTGTAAAACATTTTTTTGTTGACAAAAATAATTCCTAACAAAAGATTTGTCCAATTTATGTTTAATACATATAGAGATAATTATGTAATAGGCACGAATTGCTTTTTCTGTAACTGTCAACTGCTTACTCCGTATCTTTTATCTCTCACTTACACAAATTGTCACCCACGTAATTAGAGCATCCTTCTAGTTGTAGATAAAAGTAAAGTATCACCCTCAAAACAATGACGATTCAATGAAGCCTCTTTGAGACAAAAGGAAAGAGGCACCCAAGTCAAATGGTAAGAACTGGGAGCACCCATCACAACGGGACGAAGGTATAGCATAGATTTGTGGTTAAGGACAGAGGATTGTCGAGGTGGGGGCATCGCCTCGATCTCAAGGACCATGAGTCACTTGAGGTGAGGTCGAGCCCTTCGTTTGGGCCTGACTAGCAAAGAGAATCTTGAGCACGTGGTCCCAATGACCATGTGTCACTCATATGTGCGTTCAGTAAACCTATATATGAACCTGCTATGCTAAGGGTAAGTAACGATGAGAGGGAATAGGCGAAATTCTGCTGAAGTACATTCTTGAAGCTTCACCATCATTCTCTCTTTGTTCATAATCTGCTCTTTCATTCACCTCCAAACGACCCTATGGTCTGTGTTGGTCTTCTATTGATTCCTACTTCTCCAAGTTTCTACTTGGAACCATCTACACTTGTATACGTAAATAAGTCCATATGTTCTAGTGGTCATTTGTCTTTCTATACGAATGCATCCATGCATGCATACGTGTTTATATCTACGTGAATCATACATGTGTATATAATATATGGATGCACATCATGCTGATAATCCCTTGTAGGGGCTTGACTATTCATCTGGAGTTTGGCAATTCGAAGGCTATGCATTCGTACCAAACGGAACCTCTGGTGCAACCATAGCGCAGATCCACGGTGCAGCCAAGGGTGCCACAACTCTAATTTTGAGGATCTATAAAGGGGACATGAGATACTATAGTCGGGACCTAGTGGCAACCAATCTCTATGATAAATGGTTTAGGGTTAACATAATCCATAATGTGGATAAAGGGAAGCTGAAAGTCTTCATCAATGGTACTAAAAGGTTTGCTGTGAAGGATAAAGGACCGGGCGATTTGTATTTCAAGTGTGGAGTTTATGGTGCACCGACTAATCTAAGCTACTATATGGAGTCAAGGTGGAAAGACATCAAAATATTCAAGAAGTGCAAATAAAGCCCAAGTATATAGCAAATTTAGCTAGTGGTAATGATTGGTGAAAGGAAGATGCTTTTTATTTTAGAAAATTTACACCAAAAACCTCACCAACATGATGTAACAGTGTTATTTTTTATAATTAAATGTTATCGCGATGAGTATTATGTTTTAAAGTAAATAGTTTTTATTCACACATATTATTCTGATAATAAATTTCATATAAATTTTCTAATTGTATAACATGCATTACCTTATAATCATTACCTTATAATCTAGTAAAAGGTGTACTTCATTGTGATAAGCAATCTTCTAACAAATGAAAAAATGCATTGTGTGCAATGGATAGCACTTCTTTCGGAAAACCTTTTTCCTTGATGAGATGATTAATTTTTCTTAAAACATTTTGAAGTATTTCTACTCAGCCAGGAAGTCATTAATTGTCCGATCATGTAAAATAATGAAAGGTCTTGCATGGATATATGGCCAAGAACAAAATTCATTTATTCCGAGCGATCGATTTTAACTTGTTCCCAACTTCAAGTTCCAAGTACCGGTCACCAATTTGATATAATAAAAAAAAAGAAAGAAAGTAATAATTTGATCAAAGTTTGATAAATGTCCTATTCATTTACCATCTCCCTTGTTAGTTTGTGCATTTGATGACATAGCCTGAGCAGAGTTAGCAGTAATATATAGGCAGGCAAAATCACAGATCCTCAGACCACAGATTGTCTCTCTCTCCCCCCTAACATAGTGACATATATATATATATATATATATATTTATGTGTTAATATATGAGTAAACATCTGCGTTCATGCATGCAAGTGTGTCTATCACGTCATGAGGTTGATCATCTTTCTTTCAGGGGCTTGACTACTCATCTGGAGTGTGGCAATTCGAAGGCTACGGATTCGTGCCGAACGGAACCTCCGGCGCCATAGTAGTGCAGATCCATGGCACAGCCCAGAGAGCTACCACTTTGATATTGAGGATCTCTAATGGCGACTTGAGGTACTACCTTCGTAACCTGTTGGCTACCGATCTTTACGACAAGTGGTTCAGGGTTAATGTAATCCACGACGTCGATAGAGGATTTGTAACAGTTTTCATCGACGGTGTTCAAAAGCTCGAGGTGAAGGATCGAGGCCCCGGTGAGCTGTATTTCAAATGCGGAGTTTACGCTGCACCGCCTGATGTGAGCTACTACATGGAATCTAGGTGGAAAGACCTCAAAATTTACAAAAAATAATGGCCAAGGACTTAGAATAATGTTGTAATCAAATTCATAACTGAGCGAGTGGGCTGGCTTTATCTTTGAATTATTTTGGTCTTGTTTATCAATGTATTAAGGGTAAATTAGGCTTTCCACGCATGTAATTTAGGCTGAATCTCACTTTCGTCGCCTTTTCAATTGTCAAGTTGCAACATAAACTTTTCGTTATTTACCGAAAACAATTTAATGCAAAATGTCCTTTATGGACTAAAGTGAAATTATATATAAAGTGTAGGGTACTAACTGCAAGCATTCACGGAATGAACTGAATGTTTGTTCATGAGCAGCACTTTCATTTGGTCAACAACAATTAATCTGAATCAGATTAACTAAGGCTGTGTTTAGAAAGGGAATTGGTGATGGAAAAGCAACAGAAAAGTAAAAGAGTAATACTAAAGTAACTTGTTATTTTCACCGAATTTTTATCACGGATAGATACAAGGTGATGAGGTCCATAATATTTAATACATGTGAGATTTACTTACTTGTATCTATCCGTAATGAAAATCCAGTACAAAGTCAATGGCCGTAACATTTTTCAAAAAGAAATGTAAAGGCAAAAAATAAAATAAAATAGTATTTTTATTGTCTTTTCCTTTCATCTTTTTTTTTTTTTTCATGACTAAATTCTTAATCCAAACACAACCTAACTATTTCAAAACAAGCATGCATCCTCACATTTATTAAATTTCTGGTTTTGGAGTGATTAGGACTTCAATCAATTTACAAAGCTATTATGTGATGGAAACCTAGAAACACATCATAGGATGACAACGAGTTCCCCCTGAATTTTTCTGCGTTGTCAAGGAACAAATTAATATATTAATCGAAGCATAATCCCAGTTCTTGATTGTGACCTATCCTATAATAATATTTCATCAGTCGATAACTGAAAGAACAGCAAACGAACATAATTTGTTAGCTTGCTTTCTATACAAGAACCACGTCATTAGATATTGACAAGGATCATTAACATATGTATCTAAAAATTTTCAATACCTTTCTTATAGCTATGTACAGGATTTTTCTAACAGTACAAGAGTCATGGGACGAGATCTGGTTGACCCCGGCCAGTAAAGAACAAAGGCTGTATTTAGATTACTAACAACGAGATTAGCTATAGAAGAAAACAACCATGCAAATCCAACTAGTGAAAATGTCAATATAGCACCTACGCAACCTACTTCCATCGCATATACATATATATATTATATTGCCGTCTACGTACATATTAGTATTATTATTCTATAGTTATGTGCACGACGACTAATTTTGAGGTCTGTGTAACCCCTTAAGCAATATATAAGGCCCGTTTGGATGAACTTTTTTCAAGCTTTTTTAGTTTAGTTTTTTTTACGTATAAACAAAAAAGCTAATATTTTGACGTGTTTTTTTACTATTTAGTTTTTATTTTTCTGCTTATCTTATCTTGTAAAAGTAAAATAGTTAAAAAAAAAACATTTAGCTTTTCTTTTGCTTATAAGCCAAAATATCCAAAGAAGCTAAATAAAAAAAGTCTGAAAAAAATTATACCAAATGAGCCCATAGTACTGAAAGCTACAAAATTGTAGCCAAAATCAAGTTTCAAATTTTTTTACATGTGCGTCTATGACATCGGTTGGCAAAATACTATTATTCTAGAAATTTTGTTCAGAAAATCCCACCAAAATAATGTAGTAGAAGCATTATTATAATTAAGAACCATCATGATGGGTGTTTTGATTTAAAGTGAATGATTCTTATCCAAATATATCATTCTGGTAATAAATTCTTATGAATTTTTTGTTTGTATGGTATTATCCCATCCATCATGAAGGGGCTAACCTGTGCATTAGAAGTGAAGTTCTATGACACAATACGAGTTACTTCAAGGGTTCGAGCCATGCGAGAGGGTCCAAATATCTATACTAACCCCAAGTCATTGGCCTAGATGTGGGTATGAGTTTGCTCCTTTCGAGATTTCAAGTTCAAAATTTTTTAAGTACTATTAATTTCTTGAAATTATCCCAAATTACTCGGTATATGTGGGACGTGAGACTACACAAGCCAGTATTAGTCGTGGTATAGATAAGCTAGCCCGAACACCCAGTCATAAAAAAAATAATTAAAAAAATAAAACAAACACTTGAGACTTCCCACGTTCTTCAATTTTTAGTTTTTTCTCTTCATTACCAAAAAGTCCAATAAAAAACTGAATAATTAATTTGTTATATGAGATATTTTTTGCATGTAATCAACTACTGTCTTTTCTTATTTTCCTTTTACTAGCACATAATGTGTGGCATCCTTCTAATATACTAAAAATTGACCAATCAACAAGTAATAATACAATCGGTAGATTACAGAGACAGATATCAATCTATTTCTTGGATGCACAGGCAACAATCTTGTCCTCTGCCTTCTGCTTCGAAGCTCAGTCAGGGATATGTTGCCTTTCAAGTTTCAGCTTGATGACAATCAAAACAAACCTCCTTCACGGGTAGTGACAGAGGCTGCAATTCATGTACATGTGCAGGCAATGACTTGCATGAAATGAAGTCTCCCATTACACAAAGATTGCCCAACGCCATGTAGTAGTTCTATGTTCTTGGTAACCAAGTTACTCAAGCGCGGCTTGATCTTCGATTCATTAAAAGTTGTTTTAAGGTCGGCTCGTTAGCTATACAAATAAACCTTGAATATATTTTAAAGCTTGAAAATTTTTCGAGTTCGACTTGAACTTGATTCAATAAACTTATACGTACTAAAAAAATCCAGTTACTCAAACTCCTCATTTGAGATCAGCTTGAAGTTGAACAAACCAAATATAAATGCATTTTGGAGCTCGTTAAGGTTATCGAACTAAACTTGAATAATTCACTATTCGACTCGAATCAACTAGTTTACAGCACTAGCAACCATATCCAATACCATACAGAAAATTCTCATATTCAAATTTATTTTTAAGACTTAAGAGCCTTCAGCAGTTCTGTCACGCAAGTTGGGCAGCAGCCTTTTTAGGGTCGTGCTAGCAAATACACTTAATTTGAATTCCTTCACACCCCATATTGCGATATATCCTTTTTGGGCCCCATAGATTCACCACTAACTGGGCTACCAAATTTGTAGCCCAGTCCATTAACCTTTCCAAAATTGTAAAAAAAGAGTTTCGATCGTGGAATCGAAAGATTAGCCTAATTTATCACTAAGGCCGATGGGCAATGGTTTCCTTTTTTCTTGAGCATAAGATTATGTTAAGGATTCTATAATTATGATGACTTTTAAATTTTTTTTTTACCATTAGCTCTTTCTTTACTTATGGACTATTAGATTATAGCAAGCTTTTCGCAAGGACTCGTAGATTACATATAGAACATTTCATTGTAAAAACAATGAAGTGTGCTATTTGAACTGCATATTCTTCCACTTCGGACACATGGGTGAGCTCTTTTACTTTGTTAGGGTTGTTTCTGAACTGAACTACTTACAAATTATCAAGAGGAGCCTTTTGTTTTTTTGTCTCTCTTTTTTCTAATAGGAAGAATAGCTCATGAAAAGAAAAAAAGAGGGACCTTAACTAATCCCCCTAATGACTAGAATTGTTGCAAATTTATGGCTTTTAGTCTCAATCAAAAAAGAAAGAAGAAGAGAAAACCATGCAGTGAAGTGGGGACAAAGTGGAGAGGTGTAGGAGAGAGAGAATGCAGTAACGGGGAGAGAGAAGATAAACAAAAATAAGATAACAAAATAGAACCATAGATAAAAATGGAGGGCCAAAGGAATATGCCAGTATATATGGTTGGATTCAGATGATAAAAGAGAAAGGACAACTACTAACATTCAAGAGGAGTAGGTACTCAATGCCTTCATCAATGGAAAAGCTTAAAAGAGCCAAGTTAGATGCGTGGGGCAACTTCCCCTCCCCCCCCCCCCCCCCCCCCCCCCCCCCCCCCCCCCCCCCCTCTCTATCTCTCTCTCTCTCTCTCTCTCTCTCGTTCATTATCTGACATCTAGATCTTTTAAATCTGTATTAACTTTCAATAGCCCTCCAAACATAACCTCTTTCTTTTTTTTTTTTTTTTTCAAATAGAGGAAGAATTCAATTTGAACCCGCTAACCAGTGGGGCAACCCTTGAGCTTAAAAGGTAACCTCTTGAGGACAGCAAGACTAGGAGTAGTAAATATGGGATATAACGACAGTACCACATCATTATACTGACATGATACAATAAGTCAATAATACATTGTCATATAAATATGTGAAATCCTAATTATTTTATTTCAAGAGAAAAAATTTAAATTTCAAACTCAACACTATTAATGATTAGAATGTATGTGAGTATGTAATTATTTATTATTGACTTATTACATCATCATAATTACGTAATACCACCGTTGTACACAATATTTTCTCGACTAGGAGGGCCTCTTGGAACTTATGGTCAAATTCATTCATTGAATTCCATGTGTGTATGCTGCTTCATATATCTATATATGTGGGTGTAAAGACCGCATGGCCATTTATTTCATGGAACATTGCGAGCCTGCCCCATGAGGGATGGATGCAACTCAGGCCTGCTCCACTCATCACAAAGTCTAGGAAATTCTAGTTCCAATATGGGAGACCCACTGGTGAATATAAACTAGGATTTCTTTCCAAAGCATCAAAAAAAAAAAAAAAAGGAAGTATAAACTAGGATGAAAATGATGGGGATTTTCATAAATCTTTTGAAATACTTTATAATTAGTATAGTTTGGCACCTAATGAGTAATGAGTTAGAGACAAAGACAGATCAAGTAAATTTAAAATTAGAAATGAAATTTTATTTAATTTTTTAAAAGAAAAAATAGATACATTCTTTACTCGGTCAACCACCAGCTAGTAATTTGCTATTGTTATGGGAAAATTAATTTATTGATTAATTAAAAAGATTTTTCAAGGAACGGTTTTTCGATAGCAGTTTTATCGTAACATTTGAAAAACTAATTGCTATCTACAACCACTAATCTAGTACATCAATGCAAACAACTAAAAATGTGTTTAGAACTCGAATTTATCAAGAGAAAGACAAAAGAAAACGAAAAAAGTAAGAGAAAAGAAAGCAAAATAAAAGAAGATTTTTGTTCTCTTTTTTTCTCGTTTTGTTTTTTTTTTTTCTTTTCCATCATCAAATTTTTGAACCAAATACAGCGATGACCTAACCTGCCTAAACAATTAAAATATAAAATTAAACCCGTAGTTTAGTTATTTATTCGTCTAGCCATTGTCTCAACTCTCAAACCATTTGGCCTGCATTCATGCATGGTTGGTTACTGCAACAACTTTCTCATCTAAGTCATGGTTCATATGTCCTCTTCTGGCTGGACACTCAGAGTCTGTTTGAAACTTGGGGAAGGAAAGGTTGGGAAGAGAAGGAAAAGAAAAGGAAAGAAACTAAAGAAAAAGTATTTTTTATTTTTATTTGATTTTATAAAGAAAATAAAAAGAAAGATAAGAGAAAAATAGAGAAGAATAATTTTAAAAAAACATTCCATTTTTCTTGCTCTTTTTTTTTTTTTTTTCCTTTCTTAAGTAGAATCAAATAAAAAAAGAGAAAATGATAAAAAAAAATTTAAAATTTTAAAATCTCTTCCCTCCCATCATCCAATTTCCGAACAGGCTCTCAACAGGTCAGTGTTTGTCTCGTTACCCCAAACAATTTCCCTCTTAGGTTTGATCAATGTTTAGGGTGGAAGGTGGAAAATGATGTCATTCGTAGGGCCGTACTAAAATATTAGACAAGTGTTGGGCCTGCGCTTTAAATATTTCACAAGTGGGATGTTAGTCCTTGGATTTGGTGGACCATGGCCATTACATCATTAGTCTATTCTAGTTTAGTTTTCCATGTAATTGATGAGATCTTTCATACCTACTTGCTTAGCTAGCAAAGAAAAGATATATAAAAGGGAAAGAGTTGTAACCTAACATAATAATAATAATGGTTGCCAATATTACACCGATCAATGCATTGTTTTTATTATTAATACATTACGCACTTGTACTGATATATTATCGGACGCCGTGTCGGGTCATTGTTACTAATATTTTATATATATAAAATTATATATTCATTTACGACATATTAACTTTCAAAATTTTCACATTATTCATATAAAATATTATTTAATACTAAATTATTTTTACACAATATAAACATGTAATCCAATCCAAGTAGGTATTTAAAAATATTTAAAAGACATATTACTTGTCTAGTATTTATTATTTATTAGAATAATAGACATTTATAATAAAAAATAATAAAAACAAATTATTTTTAAAAAAATTACTGGTATAGTTCGGTACCACCTGATGTAGACCGGTATTGCGTGGTACAACCGATATGGACTGGTATTAGTATTGCCCAGTATCTTAACCAATGCAGAATTTATCCTTCTTTACACCATTTCATAGTCGATGCGGTGCATACTAGTCAATACAAGCTGGTGCGGTATGAGATTAACAACTATGCTCTTAATGAGTATTCTTAAGCTTTTGTTATGTTTAGTACATGAGAGAGAGTAAGGTTAAATATATCGAATTTTTCCCAAACTTCATAGTGTATGGTACGAGTCTCCTCCAGTGGGCTATTATTTTGTAGAGAGAATTCTTTTACATAATATTTTAACCCAAAAAAAAGAGAAAATACTTCTATTTTGCAATGAAATGAAGTATTGCAGCGAATTGAATTTGTTCTCCAAATAAATTTCTCTATTAGTTGTCTTTTCATTAACTTCATCATCTTCACCTCTCAAACTTTAATTCAAGCATGTGTTACGTGATTTTTAAATTATAGGGTTGGTGAGATGCACTTTGTGCCTTTTGTTGTTTTTTTTTTTTTTTGGTGTCATAGGGTGTCCAATCTTTTGACCGACTATTTTTTTGAACTCACACAAAATTACTGTCCATACAAATTATATAAATTTTATGCATTATATAAGTCATTATAGTAGAGGGATATTGGTCATTGCAAAGGATATTACAAGTGGGAATAAACTGATGAGGTTACACACTTTCATTTTGAATCAGTCCACGCCAGAGCATTTTTGTCTTTTGAGTCACAGCACATTGAGAAGAAAAGAAATTGCAGAGAATATGCTCAAATGTACTCGGAGCATAGATTCTTTAAATTAGTTTGGCAGGGAAATTTATATTCTTATAAAATGATTTATACAGTACATTAATTTAGAATGATGTGATAGTAATATTTTGAAACTTATGATCTAAAATGGTTTGTGTTTTTGTTTGAAATGAAAAAATTAAAAACAACTATACGTTCTGCATAAAAAAATTCTAGACAAAATTTTACTTACTCTTCTAGAATTAATAACCACAGCAAAGGTGGTAGGAGTGTGGATAAATATTTTTCTATGTACATACTAAATAACGGGAAAAATGAAAAAAAAAATAAAAAAAACTCCCCCTGCGTTTTGAATGTATTCACTTTCATGTATTTTGAGGCTACAAACTAATTTTAGTTTGTCCAAGGGGGATGTTTTCAAGTTTTTGGGTGGCCAAGACAACATTGGCACATTGGTTCACACAGACAACCCCCAAAAGTAAGAATGATTCATCAAATCATATATTATTTCTCTTTCTCTGGGCTTAAGCATCAGGGTGAGCAACTACTGATTGTTTCTTTCCAAAAGCCAAGCCATGACAAACCAAAAGTTAAAAAACACAAAATGACATGCACTATATGTACAGTTTTAAGCATATAATATTTTTCCTACTTTTGTTGTAATCATCATATTTTAAATTTGGAGGTACAAGCTTAAACAAATAAGAAAAATTTTATAAATAAGGAGTTTGATTCAACGAGAAATTTGAATAGTATTATTTAGGGTTGTAAATAAGCAAAGTAGTGGATCGTTCATGTTTAGTTTAAAAAATTAATAAACTTTAAAAATGTATTTAAACACGACTACTTTATTTTTAGAGAGAATCTCTAACAAGTTTAATTGAGTAAATCATCAACCGAGTTCGAATACTTTATTTTTTATTTAATGCTAGCATACACATAAGATTATCGAGTTTTACTTAAAAAATTAATATGTTTCAAAATATATTTAAAATTAACAAAACAATTTCGAACTAACTTTTAATGAGTCGAATCAAAATCTAAGTAATTTGATTCCTTTTGCGGGGAGTCTCCGACTTAAAAATTAAATATAAGTGGTAGTAGTTTATGCGAGCATTGAATATTTGCCACAGAAAATATTTGTTATAGGGGCAATAATGTCATTTTATTGCCCTCAAACTTCCATGATGAGAGCGTGCAGTTAAGCCATAATTCTCGTCACATGAATCCTCCGCATGTTTTATACTAATATAAAATCGCGGCCCTTTAGACCTTCAAGGCTAATTCCACGATCCCCGCAGAAGCATAAACCATACGATCGAACGGCACAGAGATGCCCAGTAAGATAATATATTGTACCGCGATGTGCACCATATGTCCCCTGACAACAGACTGATAAAAATACGCCGAACATTCTAGTGTACGCCGTTGGCTTCGTCAAAAGCAAAGCGGCCGGACAAAGCCAAAAGCCGAAGACCCAGCTAAAATGCGCCGTTCGTCTACGACTTCCGTGGGTGTAATTTAACGGACGGAAATGGATGGTCCAACCGCCCCAAGTGCGTTTGGATGTCAAGATAAGTTACTCTGGAGGCGGAGAAGGTCTACTTTAAACGAGTTTAATGAGAAAGTGCGTTTGTCTGTAATAAAATGGTGAGGAAATGTTGGTAATAGTTGTACCATTGAAGGAAAGGTGGTAAATTCAAGGCAAAAGGGAACATGAAGAAAATAATTTTTTAGATAAAATATAGAGTTGAAGTTGGAATTTTCTTTTTCGAGGTCAGATGAATTTTTTTAGGAGTAATAATTTTGATATTGTAACTTCAAATAGAAGATTGGTCGATGAGAATTAGGTTTCTATTTTTTTTAATTTTTAATTTTTTATTTCATTTGAATATGATCAGAGGTTTCCTATTATAGTTTAAAATTTTTCATTATGTTGTTCCATTTTACTTACTGTGTGTTGTTAAACTATGAGTAAACCATTTTACCTAGTTATTAAGTTTGATTTATGCTTTCTACTTTTCTTAAAAAAGCAAAATATTTTCCTTCCATTTGAAGAGATTTGGTCACAGACTCACAAAGGTGACACTAGTTAGCTCACTAGACTCTCTCCTCGACCTCTTTGATAAAGATAAAGATATTTCACTCTTGATATGTTTCTTTTTATATTTTTACCTTTCTTTTCTTATTTTCTGTGGTTATATTTTTATATAAAATAAATGTTTTTTTTCCCAAATGCACCGAGAAAAAGTGTTATATAAAAATTGAAAATGGGCCCACTGAGAAAAGTATTCTACTCCTCTTTTTTTTATTTTCCTTACAAAATTAAACAAAAGAAAAAATATTTTCTATTATTTCTCTCTCATTTTTTTTTCTTTCCTTGTCATTTTCTTTTCACAACTTCCAAACAGGCTGGTCTTTCCAGGAACCAGTACAGTTCAATCAAGAAACCAAACACTACCACACGGACGTTTGAGTGGGAATTAATTAAACCCATTTAACTGTGATAAAATACTAAATTTTCCTTTAAATTTTAAACGTGGAGTGGACCCTATAAGGTTTGGAATCCGGAGGTCAGAGAGACGGAGGGAGAGTTTTAGAGAGAGAAACCGTGTGGGGAAGCGAAGAATCTGATTATAATCTATGGAGGCCTGAGAGAAGGTGAGAGAACTTACACTTCTGATCTGAACCCTGATTTCAAATTATATATGTACATCGATGTATAGATTTATGTTTGTGTATGTTAATGGCTGAATCACCATGGGGCTTCCCAAAATGTTTGCTTTTCTTTGTTTTTTTCTATGATTGCTAGATTTCTAGGTTTGTTCTCTGGGTTCTTCTTCAAATCTACCCAGAAATGTATATGTGTTTTGTTCAGTTTATTTGAAGTTCTCTTTCGCTCTGTTTGTTTAGTCAAAAGTGCTGAAGAACAATCTGTGATTTTCTGATTATACATAAAAAATGGTTGCTAATTGGAGCTCAGTGATCTTTTGTGTATGGATTATTGTAGGATTGTGAAATTCATGGACTTTTGGGTCGTTTATGAGCTTAGTCTGTGTACGTTTTACGGCCTGATTGTCAAATTCACGGATTTTGGAGTTGGTTATGCGGTCGGGGTAGGTGTTGTTTAGTATTTTGCATGGAAGTTTCTATATTTGGGTCTCTTCCCCTTAACTCTGGAGGCTAACAGGTGAAAATGTTTTTCTGATCTATATATACATATTTATGTATATTGTCTTCAGACATGTAGGTCTCTCTCCCACTTGAATTCTGCGTGTATTAAACTTCAATTGGGGTTCCTTTTTTTTTTTTTTCCAATCATGATTCTAAACCCCCTCCCCTCCTCCTCTTACCTTTTTTCACCTGTCTTTGCATGTTGCTTTGGTATGTGTGAATGCTCTTGGGTCTAGGAAAATATTACTTGGTTTTTGGCAATTACCAATTGTGGTTTATTATTCCTTGTCGGTTCTCATTTTAGATTTTTTTGTTTTTTTCCAATAAGTTTCAGACATATAGGAATTAGGGTTTAGCTTAACAGCATTGCAGATTCAAAATGAGGTTTAAGAAGCACGGATACTATTTCTGGTTTAGTCTGCTGTTTTAGGCTGCTTTTAAATCCATGTGAGGTTTGCTTTTACAGGAATCTTCTTTTCTTGCTTTGTGCTTTTCTCTCATCCATCATTGTCTCTTCTTTGCCCTGGTTATTAAGCTTTGTGGGAAAAACTTTGAAGTAAATCATTTATTGCTACGCAGTTATCTATACACACAAATGTTGTTGATCTTTGATCACCATTTGGTCTGAGTGGAAGCATTGGAATATATTTCATACAACCATTTTGGAGAAGGTATCTATAAACGTTCCGGTTGGTATCAAACGGAGCGGAGTCAATGTCATTCCGCAGCATAGTCCGTGATGTAAGGGAAGGCTTTGGGAGCTTATCAAGACGGAGTTTTGAGGTGAGGCTACCTGGGCATTACAGGGGGAAATCTCATGGTGCAGTCCACGAGTTGCATGACCAGCCTCTGGTCATCCAGAATAGCTGTTGGGCTAGCCTCCCTCCAGAGCTTCTTCGTGATGTGATTAAGAGGTTAGAGGCAAGTGAGAGTACGTGGCCTGCTCGCAAACATGTTGTTGCATGTGCTGCTGTGTGTAGGTCCTGGAGAGAAATGTGCAAAGAAATTGTCCAAAGCCTTGAGTTTTCAGGGAAGATCACCTTTCCAGTCTCCCTGAAGCAGGTGGGTTTTCTGTTCTCTTTTCTTGCTTTTCATTATTGCTTACCTACTTACTAAATTCACCCACTATGTTCTTTAAAATTGAATCATTCTTTTGCATGTTAATTAATACAAATATAGAATTCATGCATATGAATAATTTTTCTTTCAAAGCTGCATGGCAGTTAACGGGCTTATTTCTCTTCTACAGCCAGGGCCTCGAGATGGAACGATTCAGTGCTTCATTAAGAGAGACAAAGCTAATTTAACTTACCACCTTTTCCTCTGCCTTAGCCCTGGTAAGGAAGGGTTTCTTATAACCATTTCATTGCTACTTGTTTTTCGTTTGTTATATGTGACCTGCCCTGTAGAGATCAATAGTTCACTTAAATTGGGTGTAATCACTGAACAGCTTCCCTGTGCTTTTTCTTTATTTAACGATGACTTTGAGTTGGGGCAACATCGCAATCATTTGGTTCATAATCTTGAAGTATTAGCACTAGTTAAGATTGTTGAACTGAGTTAACTAGTGCAATGTCAATGTGGTGTAATGCAGCTCATGCATCTTTCTGGCCTCAAGCATTAACTCTCAAACTTGGATGAATCTTATCCTTCTCGTTTAGCCTAGAGCTGGTCACTTTCTCTGATATGTGTGACAAAACTTGTTCCCCGCTCCCCAGTGGGACAAGAATCCCAGCAATGTTGTTCAAAATTGAACATTGTTTTCTGGAAATCCTGGAACTTGTGAATACACTCTTGCTCTGTTTATGTTCACCTTTCAGTTTTTAGATGATTAATTTACTGAACTAAGGTCATGTTTATTACTTAAATTGGAACTTGTCTTGTCTAAAACCACAAAAAAAAAAAAAAAAAGGAAATACCAAGAGTAGATGCTCAATTAGTTATTAATGGGACCACTATGAAAACGTGGCCTATATCTTTGGCATCTGGTCCCATTTAAATATGTTATGCAGCTCTGTCAGAGTATTGGTGAAATCTTTTTATTCACTGTTACCAAGTCTGTCAACTCCTACTCGACATCTCTGTGGTTAGTATGAAATCACACTGCTTCTGGATTTATCTGAAACATGTTTGGAACTCTGCCCAGTTTGCTCTGCAAGCGAACTACCTGTTTGAACTACCTAAACTGCCATCTGGAATTGAGTGTGTTCTGCTGGTCCAGTTTATGGTTCCCCAGGTGTTACCTTGGGGGATAGTAGATTAATTTTCTCTGTTTGGGCTGGAATTGTGTGGTGTTGTACTTGTATGCTTCCTAGTATTTCACCTGTGACCAGCGGACTAGCTATGCCGTTTTCCCAGCTGTAACTGTTGTCACTGCTTTATTTATCAAAAAAAAGCTGTTGCGGCTGCTTTGCAAGGAACAATTTATTTACTCAATTTCTATGTACATCAATCATGCATGATATCTCAGATGGATTGAAAGTAAGTTGAGTAAGCCAAACAAAACTCAACATTTGAATTAGTTAAATAAACACGCTTTTCAGCTATAGTTGATAATTCAGTGACTTTGAGCTCTCATTAGTTTAAGTAGAGTACTAGGGTTAATCCAGTTGTTCTGAAGTCAACCTTACTGAACTCAAAGTCTGTCTCAATAAATACCCTTCAATTAGTTATTCCCCTTGTTTGCCTTTGTCATTTTCTCCCCAAATATTCCTTTGTGATACAATGTTCTGCTTTTGCAGCCTTGCTTGTCGAAAATGGGAAATTTCTCCTTTCTGCAAAACGGAAGCGGCGATCTACTTACACAGAGTATGTGATCTCCATGGATGCTGATAACATATCAAGATCGAGCAGCACTTACATAGGAAAACTGAGGTAAAAGTCCAAATTAAAAACTTTCGCTACTCAATTTTGGGGTGCTAAAAGCTTCATAATTTGGTGAATCCCTTTCTGATGACTGCTTAAGCAGAAAAATATATATTTGAGCATCAGTATATTTTCGGCAATGCAATGAGAGAACAGGCTGGAATTTTATTCCTGTCAGAAAATATTGGAACTAATTTGAAGCGATCACAGCTGTACTTATGTGTTTTTCCATCCAATTTCTTGCCTTTTCCACTTTCCTCTTCTCTGAGTTCTTCCTTGGATTTGGAATTGGACGTGGCAAACCTCCAAGTTAAAGAACTAGTCAATTTGAATTCTAAGTTTGACGCATCTGTTGGGGTGTTCTTTTATTGAATAATTTATGGTTGATATGCATTTGATTTGCAACTCCCTTTTCTAGGAACCTACTTAATTCGGTTATGTTTAGCTTCTATTTTCTAATTAATGATGGTTTTTTATTTTTTGTATATTTTACAATATATGTGAACACACTAGTGGCCGGTGATCCTAAGATTAAAGCCAAGATGCATTTAAACCAGTACTACTTTTTTTAAATATGTTACTGCTGCTGTACTTGCTTTTGAAAAAACTTGTTACTGGTGCTGTACTTGTAGCCCTTGAGAGCCAGAGAGGGTGATAATTGAAGAAGAGAAAAGTCTCTCTATTTTTTTTTCTTTTTTCTTTTTTTCTTTTTGGTGTGTGTTGTTTTGTTTGTTTGTTTGTTTTTTTTTTTTTTTTTGGGGGGGGGGGGGGGGGGGGGGGGGGGGCTCACGGATTTCTATTCTGGCATCCACTTAACGAAATAAATAGCTTTGTGGAAAATGGAGTTGCATTTTTGTTGTCCCAAATCCCACTTAATTTTCTTAGTGCACATCTGTTGGGGAGTTTAATCCTATGTGAAGATGTTCATACAAATTTATTTAAAAGCCAAAACTTCATCAACATGTTTTAACTTTTCAGAAGAGTTGGCTTCAGATTATAAAATATATATGAAAAAAAAGGGTTGGCTTCAGATTGTGCAGCTTAAGACTTAAAATGGATCTTTTAGATTTAAGATGTGGTACTTTTATGATGGGTTAATTACACTTTGTACCCTTACACTTTAGTCCAAATCCCACTTCAGGACCTGTCTTTTTAATTGTAACAATCAAGCCCTTCCATTGACAAATTGTTGCAATGTCAACCTTCAGGGGGATTCTGTTTGTGAAGGAGAAGGAAAAAGTTAAAAGACCATTTGCATGTCACATGCCCATTTTTCAAGGGTAAAATAGGCAATTGATGGCTAATTTCCACATCACCATAACAAACATCAGTATTTATGATGACATATAAGTTAATAATAATTAACAATAAATAATTATAGTAATACAATTAATATGCATTAACCTCGTTCCTAACTGGCTAACCCCACCCCAAGCTGCTGCCTTCTGCCTCTTACCCAACCTCCCCCAGCCACCACCTCGACCTCCCTTCGCCACCCACACTGCCTTCCTCCCATGCCTCCCACTACCTCACTTCCTTTCTCTACCTCACCAACCATCACCATCCCTCACCCATCCACCCCCTTTCACTGCCAAAACATCAAACCCATAACACACACACTCTCTCTCTCTTTCTCTATATATATATATCCATATACACATACACACAAAAAAAAATACATATATATTTATATATAACCCACAATTCCATAATTGGGATCTTCAAGTTCAACAGACCCATTCTCTCTCTCTAAAACCAGGGAAAGCTAATTGCTAATTGAACTAACAACACCCTTTCCACTACTGATTCTTCAAATCAGCACCCCCCTCATCTGTGTATTCGATTTTGATGTCGGGTAAGTAGTGATTCAGAGGAATGGTTGAGGTTTGGTAGGTGCCAGTTATGGAGGAGGCCATGAACAGTGGTGGGTTTTCCTGTTCATCAAGCTCTCTCTCTCTCTCTCTCTCTCTCTCTCTCTCTCTCTCTCTCTCTCTCTCGCGTAAAAAAATTAGAGCAGTAGATTGGGCAATGGGTTGTGTGTTTGATGAAAAGGTGGTGATGGTTACAGTGTGGGACATTGGTTATGTTAGCTGGAGAGAAGAAGAAGATAGAGAAAGAGTGAGGGTTAGCTGAAGAGGAATTATGTAAATTACCTGTTTGCCCTTAAAAAATTGCACGTGATAATCACACAAGTATTTTCCGTTAGTTGCATTAATGGTTTCTAATGGAAGGTTGACATTGCTACCAATTGTAAGAGCAAGGGCTTAATTGTTACAATTAAAAACATAGGTCCTGAAGTGAGATTTGGTGTAAAGTGTAAGGGTGCAAAGTGTAATTAACCCTTTATGATGCATTGGTAGCATAAATCTCAATATGCTGTTATAAATTTTGTATATAATAATTTCTATTTTCTGCTGAAGGGTCTGAAGATGAAATTTAGTAAAATTCCTTTATTTTATGTACAGCGTGCTGGATTTTGAATATGTGGAAATACATCACCGCTATACAGTGTTGACACTTTGTTAATACTTTATGTGCTTTTGGATAATACCTGTATATAATTTTTAAGCAATATAATGTGACAACAACTTAGTTCGACTAAGACTCAGTCCCAATTCTTGATATGAAATAATAAATTAGGTATCTTTTACTAATCGTTGCATAGTTGGTTCATTTAAGGTTGTAGCGATTGATATCTTTCCCTTGTAATTGTATCAGGTCAAATTTCCTTGGCACAAAATTCATAATTTATGACACACAGCCGCCATACAATAGTGCTCATCTTTCTCCACCTGGGCGTACAAGCCGTAGGTTCTACTCAAAAAAAGTTTCTCCCAAAGTCCCTACCGGCAGCTACAACATTGCCCAGGTCTCATATGAACTGAATGTGTTAGGCACGAGAGGCCCGCGCAGGATGCATTGCATCATGCACTCAATCCCTGCTTCTGCCCTTGAGCCAGGTGGTATTGTCCCGGGGCAGCCTGAGCTCCTTCCTCGCTCCCTTGAAAACTCATTCAGGAGTATCTCATTCTCAAAATCAATTGACACCTCAACTGACTTCAGTAGCTCCCGATTTTCTGACATCATGGGTCCACGTGAAGAAGGAGACAACGGAAAGGACAGACCTTTGGTTCTCCGAAACAAGGCGCCAAGATGGCACGAGCAGTTGCAGTGTTGGTGCCTTAACTTCCGGGGGAGGGTAACCGTTGCGTCTGTCAAGAATTTCCAACTGATTGCTGCCACACAGCCTGTTGCTGGTGCACCAATGCCATCTCAGCCAGCCCCATCCGACCATGACAAGATTATCTTGCAGTTCGGTAAGGTTGGCAAGGATATGTTTACCATGGATTATCGCTATCCTTTATCTGCATTTCAGGCTTTTGCCATCTGTTTGAGCAGCTTTGACACCAAATTGGCATGTGAATAGAAAGAAAGTAGGACATTTAGTTGGTAATGCTTTTCATTTTTCTAGAGTTGCATAGGATGGGGGGTTTCGTATGCAGTCAGTGTATAACTCAAAATCAGACCAAGAGGTGCTGGAACATCATCTCCGTTCATTGGAACGAAGGTTTTCTTTTTTTCTTTTTTCGTCTGTTGTTTTTATTTTTTCCTCTCTTTTTCCTCGAGTTAGTATGCTAGAATGGTTCAGCTGTCGATGTCCTGTATTGTAACTTGAAATGTTCTTCTTTATATGTTGAATTAACATTGAAACTTCAAAAAGGTGTGAGCCTTTGTAGTATCATCTGACTTTTAATTTTGTCATGCACAACCTGAGCATGGCCTAGTAATGTTCTAGAGTTTGTTTCATGTGTTGGTGGGCATTTTGAAGTGGGTATCCTGTTAAATTTTGCTGTTAGTGAGCAATCTAATTTGTGGCATATCTTGTATTGTATCATGCATTTGAGCTGTTTGCACCTAGCCTGTTATCTTGGATGGTTACGGATCCGATTTTTGGCACTTGACTTTATGTGAACAACTAGAAACTCATATAACACTAGGTCAAAATCCTAGTTCCTCAGGAGTGTTTTCAGTAGAAGATCAAACTGAATGCAAACTCAGGGACTCTGTTGAGTTTGAGCCTGCTTTAAATTATTGTAAGCCCGCTTTAAATACTGAAATTGAGTTTGAGCTTGAACATGGCTTAACGGAGTGGTAAAGTGTGATATATATATATGTGTGTGTGTGTATATGATTGTAAACTAGCTTCTACGCAGGCCAAATCTAGCTAGTTGTTGCTTTGCTACAGATGGAACTGGAGTAGTGATCATCATACATGCTGAATTGTTATCAACCAGCTTAAGTGGAATGGATAAGATTAGTGAGAAGTCTAAGGAGAGATTGAGGTCGCTAATTGCAGCATGATATTAAGTTTTATTAGCACTTTTAGCCGTCATAACATACCCGGAGACCTGCCTAATCGATTCAGAATGAGTTCTTAAAGCTATGGTATGACTAACCTAATCAAATGCCCTTGAAATTACACTAGGAGGGTTGCAAGACTGTTGAACTCTAAACCAAAATCATGAAAACTTGGTTTGTGGGATGAAATCAGGCCTCAATGGTTATGGAATCAGAGAATTGAATCACTTGAAATATCCTTGCATTTTTGTTACTATACATGACAATTGACAAGCATGCCCCAATGCCTAGAAGGGACATAGCAGACCCTTGGAAGGGAGGGTGACCCCAGCCATCTATATCCACCTTTACACGACAAAGAACTTTGTAGCAACAAGTCACAGAATAATTGAACAAACTTCACACAAAAAGCTCCCATCAAAAGATCCAAATATGTACTTACAAAGCTATAATGAAATATCAAACAGAACAACTACTACTAATTGGGCATTCACCTAGATGTTTGCTTGCAAACCAGCTAAGTGAAACAAATCCGAAAACCCTAAAACCTATCTTCACAACAGCAGCACCGATGAAAGGGTTTGGACTGCCTTCACAAGGTGCAAAAGCTTGTGGCCGGAAAGTGCCAACGGCTGAGCCACCAAGCACCACCACGGCCATGACAGACTTCGAGAAGTGAGCACTGCACTTCAGTGTTTTGAATCGCCTCTTCATTGTTCATGGGGGCATGTAGCTATTCCATTCCTCTTTGTAGGCCAGGAAGCTTAGACCAAAGAACAACATAAAAACCATAAGACACTTCGTAAAAACCATATAGTTCTCTGTTTTTCTCAGAACTAGTCTCTTTTCCCGGCCCCCATCTTATGATATCGGACGATAACTTGGCCTTTCAATACTGAAGAAGAAATACCGGAACACGAACTGTTCATGCGCGTGCATTCACTTGATGAGTGAGACGGATAGGAGGAACACGTTATATATATGCGATAACTGTAAAGTGTTCTTTTAGTTGTAAACATCATTGCTTATCTCATCTTTTGATCGTCTGCACTTTTATAAATTTGTTTGTATTGAATCCCAGGTATAAAAAAAACTATGTCTCCATACTGTTATGAACTTTCCTGCTTTGCTTTCTATTGATTGGAGAAATCAAGAGAACAAATTTGTGGGTCTGTTCTGAGATGATAAGAACAAGATTAAACACAGTAAAAGAAAAATAAGGTCCTATTAGAAACCAGCAAGTATTGGAAAGCAAAGTTAGTCTTCCAAAGAATCTGTTGTACGAACCCAATAGAAAATTAAAAAGAATTTGCAATCTTCAAAAGCATACGGGTATATGTATGTATATATATATATGCAACTTGGTAGTAGTACGTATGTATGGGTTCATCCTAGTACAATATATTATATTAGTGTTAAGACCAGGTATATGTATCTACCTGGTCTCCAGTTCCCAAAAGATCACCAAATGTGCAAGAAAGCACCTTGAGTTTGTGCAGCACTTCCTCGTTTTGCTTTTGAAAATGCCTCCGAGAGACCTAACCTGAGATGATTGCTTAAAGATTGAAGCAGGCGCATGTAGCCGTCGAATGTGCAGCGCACGTTCTGATACACGAGAGGTGGAGCACTACGATTGAGAGAGAGAATGATTCCGAGTGAATAAACAATTTTGCAGGAGAATGGGGTTGCAATTGGACTCGCATAGTGGCCACTAAAGCAACTTTTTTTTTTTTTGCTTCCCGAAGACAAATATATAAAACCGAGGTATTTCGAGATGGATTTCTAAGACGGACCCGAAAAGATAAAGATATAGCACATGATCTCTCATACATGTTTGTGTTCATCACCATATACAGTAACCATATGTGTTTATGGTTTTGGGGAAGGAGATGATGGTCACTCTAGTATATTAAAATGCACGCCTGTTCCTTCGCATAAAGAACTGTAAAGCTAAGGTGAGTGACAAGCTTGGGAAGGCCAATGGTTGTTCTACTACATGTTGTTTTCTTCTCAATCCATTAGGAATGTTTGGTACATGGCAAGAGATTGAGCTGTAAAATGAATTCCCTTTAGACCCTCATTTCTTTTTCTAATGATAGGGTATTAGGCATACTTGTTTAGCAGTCTCTTTTTGTTTTTTTATAATTTACACGAGATTTAAAGTTCATACCTGGGGCTGGGAGGTAGCGACAGAACCAGAAATTTTACTAAAGGGACCCAAGGTAAAAAAAAGTTTTGAATTTTGGTATGTTAAGGCAAAAAATTTTAAATTTTGGAGGTGGTCAATACATTATTTCTTTTATAAATATCTAAAATTATATCAGCAAAAAAAAAAAAAAAAACCTAAAATTCAGGGGATCTAAACAAAGTTTTGCCAAAGTAGGGTGGCCAAGGCACCCATTGTCCTTAAATAGTTCTGCTCCTACTAAGATGGTAAATTTGGTTTATAATTAACTGGGTGTTAAGCTGTGCATTGCACGGAGAGTAAGTATTTTTTAAATTTATAATTGTTAAAAAAATGAATAAAAACATTTAGAAAAGAGATTGTATACATACGTTGTAAGTAATTAATCCAAAATCTAAAATACTTTAAGTATACAATCTAAAATTTGACAATCTTAATTTGTTTTATGGTAATATAATGTTCTGAAAAATAAAAGATCTTGTAAAAACTCTGATGAGTTATTACAATAGAGATTTTTTTTTAATACTCTGCGTGAAAGAAAAAATCAATGGTAGTTTATTTAATTATAGTCACTGATTAAGTTTTTTTTTTGGTTAAACTTAATCCTAGAATTTTAGGTATTTTATTTTGATCTAATAAAAATATACATACTTTAATAAAACTCAAAAACTTGTGATATCATTGATTTACTAAGTATTATGCTTTGTTCTCCCCCTCTCCCCCCATTTTTTTATGATTTATGATGTCATAACTATCCTGTGAACCGCAAATCTTACAAGTGATTTATTTCCCTAGAGGCCATGACTTGTAATATCATTGATTTGCTAAGTAATATGTTGTGTTCCTTTTTTTTTTTTTTTTAATGATGTATGACATCATAACTATCATGTGAACTGCAAATCTTACAAGTGATTTATTTCCTTAAAGGCCATGATCTGCCTTTTTTTCTTTTTCTTTTTAGTTTCTTATTTTTAATAGTTATCTCATCCGACTAAGATTACTATTTACTACGTTGTTGTCAATTACAATCTTATCTTATATACATCTTATAAAATAAGTAGTGTGGGTTGAATAAGATTACTTATTTGTCTTTCCAATGTAGCAGAACAAATTTAATAGTTATCTAACCAATTGCTCTTACTGAACAAATTCAATAATTATTTAATAAATTATCCATGTGACGTGACATTTTAAAAGTACAAGAGCAATTAGAACGTCACGTAGGATAGGCAAAATAGAGGGGGCAAACACAATTTTTATATATATACTAGTGGTGTACCCGCGCAATGCGTGTCATAAAAGAAAAATGGAGGTAAACATAAATGTTAAAAATTTATCAAAAAAATACTTATAATATAGATTACGAATTAATTAACAAAAATTAACAAAATATTTGATATTCAAGAACTTAATAACTATAAAATAAATAATTTAATTGTATAACATACATTAATTGTTGTGCTCTTGTTGTGATTCTCTTCTATAAAATTTAATATTTTCTATATGCATCATATTTAATACTATTTATTTACTTAAAAAAATTTATAAAATGAAGAGAAAATATCATGAATATTTTATCCATTCTTTTGTAATGTTATAATTTGAAGAGATTTAATTAGATAGGACTTTGTACCTCAAATCACATTAGTATTGTGGGCCAAAGGGCTTGCATTCCTAGCAACAGCCCAACAAGCCCACTAAGTAAATGGGCTTACTTGTCTTGGGCCAAGCCCGACCTAAAGGGGACATCAATCATTTGCACGAGCCCAATATGAAGAAGAAAAACAGTTGGGCAAAAGTCCTAATCCAAATAGGGGAAGCACTCACGAAGATTGGTCAAAATCCCCTAAATCAACCCAAGAAAGGTCAATTCCAAGTAGGAATAAGAAGGCCACTCATAGAAGGAGTGGGCACTCAAAGGCTAGAAATAAAGCATGCAATAAAGTAGCAAGGTACGTTCACTCGAAAGCCAAAATAGAGTACTACTGTTCGATTCATTGAGGTTAAGTTTGTCTGATTTAATCTTCGGAATGCCATCGACCTAAAGAGGGTCGACATATTTTCACTATTTTCTTCCCTTGTAGGTTATCTGCTGTTCATCTTGGAGGTTCGCGGAGCTGATTGGGCTTATGAAGAATCTCATCTACAATTGCCGCTGTCCGTGGGAAGCCTAGAAAAAGATGAGCACGGGGAGCACCGATCAGTTCCTGAAGCTTCATACTCTTAGGATAAGGAAGTACCCTAGGAATATTCGAAGAATTTGACTTATAGGTGAACTTGGGGCAACCGTGACTCCATTCGGAAGTGTATCACGTAGTGCCCGATGTAAGCACCCCATTTTTGCTGGCTCAGTACTCTTCAGCCCGACCAAATCCAGTTTCAAACATCACAACACATACGAGCCCAGGCCGGCTCTTTCAAAACTCCAATCCAATCAATTGGTCACTTTTCAGGCCCGTAAGGCCCAATTGAAGCTGAAAAGACTATATTACCCTTAGGCACACTAGGTAGCTTTTCAAAACCAGGCAGTCTAAGGAACTAACGCCATCCAAGCAGTTTTCTGAAACTGGGTAATCTCGGGAACCAACGCCATCTGAGTAGTTTCCTGAGATCAGGCGATCTTAGGGACCAATACCTTATTAAATTTCAGACGGTTCATTTCTGGTGCTTGCTAGTCCGCCAATGTAAAATGTCTGTCATCAAGTAGTTCTCCGAGACTAGGCAATCTCGGGGACCAACACCACCCTACAAGTAGCTTTTTGAGACCGGGCGATCTCAGAAACCAACACCACTCTATAGGTAGCTCTCAGAGACCGGGCAATCTCATGAACCAACACTGCACAGGTAGATTTCTGAGACTGGACAGTCTTGGAAACCAACACCTAGGTCAACACTGACGCTTGCTAGACCAACTTGGTGAAAAATGACCAAATCTACCCGTTGGGCAACTAGGCACGTCTTTGAGAAAGTTTAAAATCCCTCAAGACGGTAAGTCCATCATTTCAAAATGTTCTTAGACAGTTAGGTATACTCAATATGCCATTCTGACCAATTTCGGCCTCGTTCCAATTAACTTCGGTCAAAATAATTGTTTTACCCCAAGGCACCCCAGCACAGTACAAATCCCTCCAAACAGTGAAAACATCTTCCAGGACTGTCCTCGAACAGTTCGGCACACTTAATATGCCACTCCAATCTATCCTGACCCTTTTCAACTAATTTTGGTCAAAATAACCATTTTGCCCCTAGTGGCCCGAGTGCACCCCCAAACCATACCGGCTTTGGGTACCAAACCGACAGATCCTATCATGTGCTTGTGTTCAATCCAAGGTGAGCCTCGTGATTTTAAGCCCTTCTAAGTCAACGAAAGTCCCCTGGAGCATCTCATAGACGCTCCGCTACGGTTGTTTTTCTCTCCCGATTCTCAGATTATAACACACTGTCAAATAACTTGAGAAATGCATAAATCAGGGAATTCACAAAAGCCTGTCCATAGGTCTTTCCATCGATATAGCAAGATTGAATGGATCGCTCCTCGAAGTCTCTGATCGCATGACTCAAAAATTGCTACTTTCAGTAACCAGTAGAGCGTCTCATAGACGCTCCGCTAGGATTGTCTTTTCCTCTAATTTTCTAATTATAACACACCGTTAAACGACTTGAGAAATGCGTAGATTGAGAAATTCCTAAAAATATTTTTAGAGCACTTTCTATCGGTATGGTACTATTAGAGAGATCGCTTCTCGAAGGCCCTGATCACGTGGCCCAAAAACTATTACTTTTGAACATCCACGGAGCGTATCACAGACGCTTGTCATGCCCAGATTTTTCACACTCGAGGAATACACACATAAGCGGAAAAAATACCGTACTCTCTCGTTAGAACTCATCCTCCTAGAAGAATGAGTGCGACTAGGTTTGAATTGAAAATTGATTTGAATAAAGGGCTTTTGGAAGACATTCGGAGTCGCCACTTAACTTGATTATGGTAAGTTAGGGTTTTTGAAAACGATTTTGAAAATACCTCCTTAAGAGAGGGTTTTAAAGAAAACAGGTTGTTTGGCAATCTTTAGAAAATATTTAAGCCCTTTTTTGAAAATAACTCCATTTTGGTCTCTCGAAAACAGTGATTTAGGTTTGAAGGTTGGTTACGTGTAGGGAAGACGCACTAAGCCATTACCCTACCCCGCTCTTGCGGTATCTACATGTCTATTGACTCTAGATTCACCCATTAAAGTCTTCAATTAATATATGTTCAAAACTATCTACTTTAGAAAAGAGTTTTTAAAAAGAATGATGCATGATATGTAAGTGCAAGAAAAAGATTTGACTTTGAAAATAGATTTGAAAAGAAGAATTGAAGTTTGAAATTGGAAAGAAAGTTTTGGAAATTGAAATTGAAGATTGGAAAATAGATTTTTGGAATTGGAAGTTTGAAAAGAGTTATGGAATTGAAGATTTGAAAAAAAGTTCTGACCGCACCCATGAGGGTTGCCTACGTATTCTTTTTGAGGAATCAGGTCAGTCATAGTTCGGATAAGAGTCCGATTGAAAATAAAATATTTTGATTAGAAGAAAGAAATTGAGTTGGGATTTGGATTGGAAAATTAAGAAATTGAATTTTGATTGGAAGATTTGAAAAGATTGGTTTTGGAAAGCTTGGTTTTGGGAAACTTAGACTTAGAAAAGATGGGAACTTAGGAAAGACTTGCGGTTTAAGAAAGATTGGACTTGGAAGATTAGGGAAAGATTAGATTTGAGAAAGGTTCAAATTAGGAAAGTTCGAAAATAGAAAAGTTTTGATTTAGGAAAGTTTCATTTTAGGAAAGCTTTGATTTAGGAAAGTTTCATTTTAAAAAAGGTTTTGAAATAGGAAATGTTTTGTTTTAGGGAGGTTTCGAATTAAGGAAGTTTCAAATTAGGGAAGTTTTGAATTAGGAAAGTTTCCAAATTAGGAAAGAATTAAAATTGAAAAGTTTTGAAATTGGAATATTTTCTTTTTAAGAAAGAGTTGATTTTTGAAAAGAGTTTGAATTTGGAGAAGTTTAGTTTAAGAAAGATTTGCAGTTTGGAAAGTTGAAATTTAGAAAGGTATGGAATTAAGAAAGGTTGGAATTAGGAAAGATTAAGAAGCTTAAAGTTAAGGAAAGATTTGAAAGTTTAAGTTTTGGAAACTTAAGGTTTAGGAAAGTATGAGATTAGGAAGGGTGGATTAGGAAATGTTTAGATTATAAAGGATTGAGATTCTTATTTTCTAAAACAAAAGATTGGATTTCGTTTCTAAAAAGAGATGATTTGATTTTGTTTCCAAAAATGGAGGATTGGATCTAGTTTCCTAAATGGAAAGATTAGATTTGACAAGGAATTAGAAAAATGAAGTTTTGGAAATCCTAAATTTTGGGGTAGAAAATAGGTTTTGGAAATATATGATTTTGATGTAGAAAACGGGATTTGGAAATCTAAAGTTTGAGGCAAGATTAAAAATCATGTTTTAGGAAAGAAAATTAGGGTTTCTTAATCATTGGCTCTAGGGTTTAACTTAGACTCTAAGAAAAGAGATTTTTGAAAAGTGAGTTTTTGGAAAGGGAGATTTTAGGAAAGAGACTTAGGGAGTGTTTTTAGAAAGTGAATTTTGAAAAAAGCTTTTGGAAAGAGATTTGAAAAGAAGTTTTTAGAAAAGTAAGTTTTGTGAAGGGAATTTTTTAGAAAACAATTTTGGAAAGGAGATTGGAGAGAGGTTTTAGAAAGTAGATGTAAAAAGAGATTTTGGAGAGGATTTAAAAAGAGGTTTTGGAAAGTAAGTTTAAAAGGAGATTTTCGAAAGGGATTTAAATATGGACTTTTGCAAGACTCTAAAAAATATCACACTTTCCTAAAACGATTCTAACCATAAGAAGATTAAAACCATTCTAGGATTGTGGTTTTGCAAACAATAAGGATTTGAAAATATGGACCAAAATAATCACTTTAAATGTAACACTTTCCTAAAGCAACCCTAACCATGGAAATGTTAGAATCACCTTAGGATTGTGATTTTGAAAATAAGTTTTGAAGAAGAAAACTTTAACGCAAGTTTTGAAAACAATTTTGATGCAAGTTTTTTAAAACAAGTTTAAAAACGAATTTTGGGAAAATGCAAGATCATGATATGCACAATGCGAATTGGGGTCGTGAACATACAAGGTTAAGGCTTCACCACATAATCAAAGGGGCCGAACCCACGTGGTCTTCGGTTAGACTAAGAGAAAGCCCCCGACACGGTGACTTTCAATAGCCTAATCTTACACATGGACCGGGAAGTCCCTTGTTTCAAGCATGCAAGAAAAGGGGGGAAGAAGATGGGAGATTAAAATAGAAGAAAATCGAAGTGGGTTTGGAGAGAGAAGAGAGAGGGGGGAATCGCGTAAACGTAAATAGGAAGCCTACTTTGTGTCTTCTTTTATTTGCTTGGTTTTATTTTCTTTGTTCTTTTTGCTTTGCTTCGGTCTTTGCCTTGATCTTTAAGAGATTGCTTGGATCTTCGAAAATTTCAGAGTTGCAGCACTTCAAGTCTTCAATGGAGGCTTTGGAGGCTAGTGTAGGAGTGTATAGGCGTGTATGTGAGTGTATGAGAGTTAGGGTTTGTGTATGGGGGCTAGGGTTTTGGAAAACCTAAATAAGACTAGGGTTTAGGGAGGTTACGAGCTCTGTGTATTGAAGAGGAGAGTTTTTAAACTGAGTTTGCGGACCCTTTTCACACCGAAAGAGACTCTATATTTATAGACAGAGGATTTATCTAGCGCCTGTTGTAATGGTGCTAGGCAAAAACTCCTTCTAGCACCACTAGGAGTGGCGCCAGGCCAAAATTTGGCTAGTGGCGCCAGCCATTTAGGAACGTTTTAAAGTCGGTAAGTAGCGTATCTTTAGAAGATTTGAGCGCCTGTACTAGTGACTACCATGCAATTTTTAGCCTGACTTCACTAGGAGTAACTTCGGAAGGTCCAAGAATGATTTGAAGGGCCGGGAATGGCCTGAAAGGCCGAAAAGGGACAAGAACCCCTAGAATAGTGTCTCGGGGGTAGTAGACTTGAAAAATGATGTTAAGATGTGACAGAGGGGTTAACCGGGCCATTAGGGGCAAAACGGTTAATCAGACCAAAAAGCTACCAGGATAGACTCGGAATATCCCGGAAGAAGACTCGAGATTTAGAAACATTAACTAGAATGTTCTAGGAAGTTACCGGTTTGATACCCAGAGCCACTATGGTCGGAAAAGCGACCGGCCTACCAGGGGCAAAATGACCATTTTGTACTAGGTTTACTGGAACTGACTCGGAATGATCCGAAAAGATAATGAAAGGTCGGGAATACTATAGAAGCATTCTAAAAAAGTTACCGGTTTGATACTCAGAGTCGGTGTGTTTCCCGGGGCGCTCGAATGCCTAGGGGCAAAATGGTCATCTTGATTGGAAAGTCTCGGAATGGGCCTAAAACTGACTGGAAGGCATCTAATCATACTGAATTGTCTTTAAGACAATCTTGGAAGGGTGGACTTATCATTCTGAGAACTTAGGTACTTTCTCAAGAAACGTGCCGGAAATGGCCCTAGGGGCAGTTTGGTCATTTTTCATCAGAGTGGGCTAACAGGCACTAGTGTTGACTGGGGTTTTGAGTGTTTCCGTCACTCTGATGGCAGTCCCGTGACATAGGAGTTTGTCGGTAATTCCCTATATCAACCTATTTATGAGTGTTTCCATCGCTCTAATGGTTGCGACGTTTACGAGTATTTTCGTTATTCTAACGTGTCGTGATCATTCCAGAGACTGCTTGATCTCGGGAAGCTACTAGGTGGATTTAGCGTCTGAAGAATTAATTTTCTCGAATGGCGTGCCAAAACGGACATTTCTTTATTGGCGGGCTAGCAGGCGCCAAAGGTAGACCGTTCTACCATCTAGGGGACTTGGGGTTTCGTCCCGATCGACGGGTTTGAAGGGACTTACCGTTCCGAAGAGTTCTCTCGAAAATGTGCCGGATAGGATGGACTTACCACCTTGAGGAATCAATTATCTCAAAAGGTGTGCCGAATTTAATTAGAATTGGACTGGAATTGGATTGAAAAGGGGACTTACCGTATTCGAGAAGACGTGTCTACTGGAATTGGACCGAACAATGCCCTAAGGGCACTTTGGTCATTTTACTTCTATTTGAGCCCTATGAGCCCGTGAAGTGATTGATTGATGGGAATAGACTTGGAAAGCTGATTTAAACTGGAATATGTCCATGTTGACTTGAACTCAAGTCTAGACGGACTGGAGACTGTGGAGCGGGCAAAAATGGGGTGCTTACAGTTGCCCCTCTTTTTCTGTTTTCGCCTGTCAAAGATAGAAAACGATAAAGTAAGAGTTCCATGTTGACCGTGAGGCGGTCGGAGGGACGGACTTTGAAAAATTCTCGAAGAAGGGAGTTTGAAAATGGATATTGGGCCCAAAAAGTCTTTGAAATCAAGTTTTGGCGGGAAAAAGGGCAAAACTACATGGAATTGGATACTGCTGCCACTAGCAGTGGTGCCTTTGTTAACCAGGCCTGAGATGAAAACCAGTAAGCTGCTGGTTCGACGCTGCTACCAGATTTTAGAGATTTTTGAGAAACCGAGAGGCATTGCAAAGAAACCGACTTGGACACTGAAAGAGTGCTTCAGAAGGACCATGAGGGATCGCCGAATGTAGACACCATCGCTGAAAAAGTCATCGGAAGAGAGGATTTCGCCGGAGAACTCCAAGAGGTGAGTTTTCGATTTTAAGTGGATATTGACGTGTAGAATTTCGTTTGAATTATGTGAATAGTAGAAATTGATGTTTTGATATGTTTTGAACACTGTGGTGAAGTTATTTTTGCATTTTGGTGCTTGTTTGATTGAATTTGAGTAATTTTTCATGATTATGTGAAGGGAATCTCTGTAGAAATTAGGGGTTTGTTCTTACAGCTTTGGGTATTGAGTTTTTAGGCTAGATTTTTATACTGTGTACCTTAGAAAAATGTGTTTAACAGCCATGTGAAGTTTTGTGATTTTTTGAAAACTTTTTGAACTTTTGATTTTTTAAAAAATAGAAAAATACTTAGAAAAATAAGAAAAATGGAGAAAATTAAGAAATTATTAGAGTTCAGTGCTTAGAAAAATATAGGAATATTTTAGAAAATATTTGAAATGATTTTGAGAAATTTGGGATAACTTTGAAAACCTTTGATTTGTTGAAAAATAAAACATGTCTTTTGAAAAATTTGAAAATTTGAAAAGTGTGTGCGGGTGTTGGTGTTATGTGATTGTGACATTGTACGGTGCATGGTTTGTGTTTTGTGTTGATCTCGTGGGTGTTGTAGGGATCATTTTTTAAACAAAACTCTGCCTAAATTTTTCAAAATTAGGAAAAAGTTGAAAAAGTTTTTAGAATAAAATATTTTTGAAGGAAAAAGACAGAAAACGATTAAGGTTTTAGAAAATTCATTTTCACTCGAAGTTAGAAAGTGAAAATGTGTAGGAAATTCATTTTGACTTAGAAGTGGAATTTTAAAGGCAAAATGTGTAGGAAATTCATTTTGACTCGGAATTGGAAAATCAAAATATGTAGAAAATTCATTTTGACTTAGAAGCGAAATTTTAAAATCAAAATGTGTAGGAAATTTATTTTGAGCTAGAGGACTGGATTTTTGAAGACAAACGACAAGATTTGGAATTTGACAGAAATTTTGGAATGGGAATTTTTTTTTTTTATTGAAACCTTGAAAAATTTTTAAAGAAGAATTTTTGGAAAACCTGAAATATTGATTGGAATAGACACAAGATTAGAAAAGCTCTAAGATGGACTGAAGAATTTTAGACTACGACTCCTAGAATGGATTTTTGGGAAGAAAAACATTTTAGAATTTCGAGAATTCATTTTGGATCTTTGGATGAAAGAGTTTTTTTGAAAAATTTGGAGAAAAGGATTAAGAAACCCATTGAGACGCTGAAATTTAAGAAACTTTTTGAGAGTTGAGTTTTAAAAACCTTTTGAATCGACTAGAGCAAGATTTACTGACAGCTATGTCATTTTTATCTTTGGTTATCATTATTATTATTTTTTTCTTCTACTTTTATTTCTTACCTGCATATACTGTATATTAACACCTCTTACCTTGGCTTACCTTTTCAGGATGACAGATGCAGGTGATGAAGATTCTGAGAGGAGGCGTCGCTCTAGGAAGGCGGCTCAGACCGATTCTGTTAGCAGTTCTAGCCGATCCAGGGGTAGTTGGCAATCTACTGGACAAGTGTCTTCTAACCGGAGCGGTCGGGGGAGTAGACCACCAGTCGACCCCTTCCCTTCGGTTGAGCAGGCCTTTGAGGAGGAGATTGGTGTAGAGGAGGAGGTACTGAGTCTTGGCGATTATGTGACTGGTTACGGGAGAGCGTCGATCCGGCACAGACAAACAGACGCTGAGTTAGGCGACTTGGAGGTACCAGATATTCCATCGTTGGGGGATCTTGCCTATCATCTCAGTGTGTATTCTAGACAGTATTTGCCCCCTCTGTGGGTACACATAGCTTTCAAAGGGGCTATCCATCAAGTGTTTGTGACCATGCAGCCGGCCGCTCCATCCTACTGTGCTTTCTTAGCTGAGATTAGGTTTGGGGCCTTCATGAGATTACAAGCTAACCGCCTGAATCGACATCTACTGTTGCCATTTATCGAGAGGTGGTTTGGAGAGACTGCGACTTTCCATTTTGTTGGTTTTGAGCTGGGGCCCACTCTATTGGATTGGGCTCTCATCACGGGGCTCTCCTTCGTCGGGCAGCAGATCACTTTGCAGTCAGTCAGTAGAGGTGATGCATGCATTCTGCTGGACTTGCCCCTTCCCAAGCGTTTTGCTTTCCCAGTTTCCTGGCTCAGTCGGGATGACAGTACTTTTGCCGTTGAGCCACCACCTGCTCGGCGAGACATCATGAGGCGGCGACTTGTTGTGTACATCATCTTTAGCTGCTTCTGTAATAACAAGTCACTCGTGCCTTTTCTGTTGGTGGGTATAGTAGCTGATCTTGGGGCTTTATCTGAGCTGGATTGGGGGTCTTTTTCCTTCGGCTGCTTCCTTCGATCGATGCGGGTCTGGACTTCCTCCTGTTGGGGCAACATGACTGGTTTCTAGCATTTTCTTATCTAGTGGAGCTATGAGTACCTGCCTGTTCGTCGCCGTACAATTATCGAGGATGACCTTTATCCTCGTGCTTTGCGGTGGGTTCGTGACCAGGTAGCCCAGCGATCAGAGGTTACTGATTTCGTGATGCTTCGGGCTAACCTGGAGCTCATTGAGGCGAGGGATGTGACTTGGGGGCCCTTCATTGGATCAGTTCATTATGAGACGGTGCAGTATTTGGTACCATTATCCCTATCGAGGGCTTCCTTTCTCATCGATGATTCTTAGGAGTCCTACTTGGGGGATCGACACAAGCGCCAGTTTCATGAGGACTTTCGATCAACAGGAGATCCACCAGTATATGTTTGGAGCCTTGGTGGAGGGAGTTCCTATTCCTTATCAGGAGTGCCAGCCGGGTGCTAGGTTCTTGCTTCCTCTAGATACAACCTATGTCGCACACTTCGGGGCTCATTCTGTAGGTGTCTTCACTCAGTTTAAGGTAATAGTTGGCGGATATGTTGTGGGCCAGGAGGTGGTCGACTTGTGGCGTCGTGTCGGGGGATACGTGCCCTAGGCTGAGTTTACTGCTGTGCGAGACCAGAGGGATTGATACCAGACGGAGCGAGATTAGTACCAGGCAGAGGTAGCTTCCTTGATGGCTCGGTTAGCCTAGATGGGAGGTGGCGGGGTATGTTGTCTTTTCCTTCTTCCTTCTTTTTGCTCTACTGTTGTTTAGTTATTCCTTCCTGTTGCTGACTCCGGTTCTATTTTCTTTGCAGGATGCTGGTGCTTCTAGTAGTTATCCTCTTCCTCCGAATCTAGGTTTCGGAGATTTTGATCCCGAGGATATTGACTTTGATTTTTGACAGATGCCCTTTGCCGGAGACCCTGATCTTCTTTTGTCCCTATCCCTAAGATGTATTTATGTTAGACATTTTTAGTTTTGTAGATTTTGCACAAACGTGGACATTTATGATTTAGATAGCTAAGTGTATGGACAGGCAGAGATATTTATAATTTTTACAACTAAGTACATGATCAGATGCATGTGATGGATGATGATGCTGTATATTTATTACATAGGTTGATATTAAACTTGTGTTGGTGACTTCTGTTTCTACAGGGAGTTATGTCTTATGTATGCAATGCTTATGCCCATTTTTATTATTATTATTATATTATTATCTTTTTTTATAAAGATGCATGCACATATTAGAAATATTCTAGTTAAAGGGATGACAAGGGATGCTGTCAAAATCAGTATCTTTGGAATGGTAACTCCTTTCTTTTCGGGGGCTTGGCCTCTCCTTTGGCTCAACCTTACCTTGACTGGACGATAGCACTTCGTACCTTTCTTAACCTTTTGACCGCCTCCGATTCTCTATATCAGGGTTAGTGTATAAGATTATTGGGCTAAAACACTCAACTCTCGGGGCTTCTACAATAGCTTACTTGACTTTTAGCAGAGCGATAGATGACCAATCTTTCAATCTGAGGAGACTTTGCTTTAGAACTGTAATGTAGGCTAGGTTATGGGGTTTTCGAAACAACGGGATATACAGGCTCAAATTCGACATTACTTCCAGTAGGGTTTAGATCCATACCATCCTTGATTATTTTTTCTCAGTAGGGTTAACATCCTTCTTTAGCTTCGGCAGCGTGTCTAACTCATTTAGATCAAGCAATCCGTTTTTAATCAGAGTGGACTTCATGGGGTTGTAATGTAGGCCATGGTTTTGGAGTTTTACAAGAAAGGGTAAAGGCCAGAATCTATTATTTCTACTAGGCTTCTTTGTAACCTAGAATCACCTTTAAATTTCCTCCTTACTCTTACTATATACTTCTCAGGGTGAAAATGCCTCTTTTCTTTCAACTTTTCAGTATGCTTTTTGAGATAAACTTGACTCTCTTCTCTTTCGGCCTTCTTATGATACTTTTCAAGAATGCTCAGTCATGGTTTTCTTTATGCCTTTCCTTAGATAACAATTTTTCTTCTTCTTTTTTTTTTTCCAAGCCTCTTGCCCCTTAGCACCTCTTTTCCTTCGCTTTTTCCTTCTTACCCCTTTCCTTTCCCTTTATGAAACGAATAATTCTTCAACCCTTTTTTCTTAGACCTTCTCGTTGGCGGTTCAATCTAACCCGATGTAGGCGGTGATCCCTAGGTTGAGGTTTCCTTGAAAAAGATAAATGGCTCAACGGGTTTGCCAAAGGGGTTGCTTCTGACTGTATGTGAAATGAAATAAGGGTCTCTCTTCACTTTAAACTAGATTGCTTGATCCATATAGCCTTCAATGCTGCCCTAGCACGATAGAAAATGGACACCATTCCTAGAGTTCTCAATTATTGTCTGCCCCAATGTGGGGGGACGATCTTAGATTGGGGTTTGACAAGGAATATTTCACTTGTCGTGATACACTAGGGGCTAAGTAAAGGGAATATAAACACATTTGTTTTTATATGAAAAAATAAAATATGACTCCTCTTCCTTTTGATAGTTTGGCCACTCATTGCCTAACTTTGGTGTCTTGCAAGTGTTGCCTTTGGGTAGTTTTCTCACTTATTCTTACGCTCTCTTTCTTCGGAAAGCTAATCATTTGGCGAGTGGTTTGATTGGAAAAAGAGATTTTGATTTGAAGAAGGATTTGATTTGAACTTAGAATAGAATATTGGAAATTAGAATTTGAAATTAGAAAAGATTGGACTTCGATTTGGAAAGATAGAACTTGGAAGAAGGATTTGGACTTGTTTTGGAAAGATTGAGATTTAGGAAACCTAGACTTAGGAATATAAGATTTGGGAAGGACTCGAGGTTTAGGAAAGATTTGACTCGAATGTTGGACTTGGAAGATTAAGGAAGGATCGGATTTAGGAAAGATTCGAATTTGGAAAGTTTCATTTTAGGAAAGTGTTATTTTAGAGAAGTTTTGAATTAGGAAAGTTTCATTTAAAGAAAAGTTTTGAAATAGGAAAGGTTTCATTTTAAGAAAGTATTGGAATTGGAAAGTTTTGAAATAGAGAAGTTTTGAAAGTAAGAAAGTTTTGAGTTTAGAAAGTTTAAGATTTTGAAAGATTTGAAGTTTAGGGAAAGTTTAGAATTTTAGAAAAATTTGAATTTAAGAAAGTTTAGAGTTTTGGAAAGATTTGAAATTTGAGTTTTGAAATTTAGGAAAGGTTTAAATTGAAGAAAGATTGGAAGATTTAGATTTGGAAAGGGATAGAATTAAGAGAGGTTGGAATTAGGAAAGATTAGAAAGTTAAAGTTTAGGGAAGTTGAAGGTTTAGGAAAGATTTGAAAGTATAAGTGTTGGAGACCTATGGTTTAGGAAGGTATGAGATTAAGAAAGAGTGAATTAGGAAATGTTTAGACTAGGAAGGATTAAGATTCCTATTTCCTAAAACAAGGGATTGGATTTTGTTTCTAAAAACGAAGGATAGGATCTAGTTTCCATAACGGGAAGATTGGATTTGGTTTCCTAAAGGGAAGATTGGATTTGGCATGGATTTGGAAAGGTGAAGTTTTAGAAACCCTAGATTTGGAAGACTATAGTTTTGATGTAGAAAATAGATTTTGGAAACTTATGATTTTGGTGTAAAAAAAGGAGATTTTGGAAATCTAGGTTTTAAGGCAAGATTGAAAATCATGTGTTTGGGAAGAAAAATTAGGGTTTCCTAATCGTTGGCTCTAGGGCTTAACTTGGACTCCAAGAAAAGAGATTTTGGAAGTAAGTTTTTAGAAATGGAGATTTTTGGAAGGAAATCCAAGAGAGGAGTTTTTAGAAAGTGAATTTGAAAAGAGAGAGTTTTTGGTAGGGGAATTTTGGAAAGAATTTTTAGGAAGGAAATTTAAGAGTGTTTTTAGAAAAGGAATTTTGAAGAGAGCTTTTTTGGAAAGGAGTTTGAAAATGAGTTCTTGAAAAATAGATTTTTGGGGGGACTTTTTGAAAACAATTTTGGAAAGGAATTTAAAGAGAGTTTATGGAAAGCATGTTGGAAAAGAGATTTTTAGGAGGAGACTTTTTAGAAGAGATTTTTTAAAAAGTATATAAACTATCTCATTTTCCTAAAGCGATTCTAACCATAAGAAGGTTAGAACCACTTTAAGATAGTGGTTTTGAAAACAACAATGTTTTGAAAATATGGACCATATTGGTCACTTTAAGTGTAACACTTTGCTAAAGCAACCCCAGTCATGGAAAGGCTAGAATCACTCTAGGACTGTGATTTTAAAAATAAGTTTTGAAAAAGAAGGTTTTGATGCAAGTTTGAAAACGATGTTGATGCAAGTTTTGAAAACTAGTTTGAAAACGAATTTTGGAAGAATGCAAGATTATGATATGCACAATGCAAGTTGGGGTTGTGAACATACAAGGTTAAAGGCTTCACCACTTAATCAAAGAGGTCGAACCCACGTGGTCTCCAGTTTGACTAAAAGAAAGCCCCCGACACGGTGACCCTCCAATAGCCTAATCTTACACATGGACTGGGAAGTCCCTTGTTTCAAGCGTGCAAAGAAGGGGGGGGGGGGAAGAAGATGGGGGATTAAAATAGAAGAAAACCCAAGTGGGTTCGGAGAGAGAAGAGAGGGGGAAGATGCATAAACTTAAATAGAAAGCCTACCTTGTGTCTTGTTTATTTTGCTTTGCTTTGCGCATTTTGCTTTTCTTGCTTTGCTTCGGTCTTCGCTTCAATCTTCGTCTTGATCTTCGAGAGCTTGTCTTCAGCCTTCAGGGGCTTCGAAGTTGCAGCACTTCAAGTCTTCAATGGAGGTTTTAGAGGCTAGTGTATGAGTATATAAGAGTGTGTATGAGTATATAGGAGGCTAGGGTTTGGAAAACCTAAGGAGACTAGAGTTTAGAGAGGCTACGAGCTCTGTATATCAAATAATAGGATTTTCATACTGAGTTTGCGGACCTCCTTCACGCCGGAGGAGGCTTTGTATTTATAAAGAGAAGAATGACCTGGCGCCTGTTATAGTGGCGCTAGGCCAAAAATCCTTCTGGCGCCACTAGGAGTGGCGCCAGGCCAAATTTTGGCTTGGCGCGGCGCCAGCCACTTAGGAAAGTTTCAAGGTTGGCAAGCAACTTATCTTCAGAAGATTTGGGCACCTGTACTAGTGACTACCATGCAATTTTTAGCATGGCTTCACTAGGAGTGGCTCCGGAAGATCCGGGAAGGATTTAAGGGACCGAGAATGTCCTAGAAGGTCGGAAAAGGGTAGGAACCCTCAGAATAGGGTCTTGGGAGTAATGGACTTGAAAAAAAATGTCAGGGTTTGTTGTAAGGGTTGACCTGGCCATTAGGGGCAAAACGATCAACTGGATCGGAAAACTACCGGGATGGACTTGGAATGTCCTGGAAGAAGACTCGAGGTTTGGGAACATTATTTAGAATGTCCCAGGAAGTTACCGGTTTGATACCCAGAACCGGTGTGGTCAGAAAAGGCGACCGGCCGATCAGGGGCAAAACAGTTATTTTGCAATGGGTTTGCCGGAATTGACTTGGAATGATTCAGAAAGATAATGGAAGGTTGAGAATACTATAAAAAACATTCTCGGGAGGTTACCGGTTTGATACCTAGAGTTGGTGTGGTCCCCGGGGCATTTGGATGCCTAAGGGCAAAATGGTTATCTTGATCGAAAAGTTTCGAAATTGGCCCGAAATTGGCTAGAAGGCACCTAATAATGCCGGATCGACTTTAAGATAAACTTGAAAAGATGGACTTACCGTTCCGAGGACTTAGGTACTTTCTCGAGAAACGTGCCAAAAAATGACCCTAGAGACAGTTTGGTCATTTTTCAGCGAAGTGGGCTAGCAGGCACTGGTGTTGACCTAGGTTTTGAGTGTTTCCACCACTCTGACGGTGGTCCCGTGATATAAGGGTTTGTTGACAATTTCCTATATCGACCAGTTTACGAGTACTTTCGCTACTCTTACGGTTCGCGATCATTCTCGAGACTGTCTGATCTTGGAAAGCTGCTAAATGGACTTAGCATCGGAGGAATCAACTTTCTCAAAAGGCGTGCCGAAACAGATATTTCTGCATTTGCGGGCTAGCAGGCGCCAAAGGTGAACCGTTCTACCATCTAGGGGACTTGGGGTCTCGTCCCGGTCGAGTTCACTCGGAAAGGTGCCAGATTGGAGGGTCTTACCACTTTGAGGAATCAACTTTCTCGAAAGGTGTGCCAGATTTAATTAAAATTAGAATTGAAATTGGAATTGGAAAGGGAACTTGCCGTCTTCGGAAAGACGTGCCTGTTGGAAACGGACCGAACATTACCCTCAAGGGAATTTTGGTCACTTTGCCTCTATTTGGGCTCGATGGGCCCGCAAAGCGGTTTGATTGACGTGATTAGACTTGGATAGTTGATTTGATTCAGAATATGTCTATATTGACTTGAATACAAGTCTGGACAAATTGTAGATTGCCGAACGAGCAAAAATGGGGTGCTTACAGCTGCCCCAATTTTTGTCTTTGCTTGTCGAAGACAGAAAATAATAGAGTAAGTGTCCCATGTTGACCGTGAGGCGGTCGGAGGGACGGACTTTGAAAATTTTGGAAGACGGGATTGTAGAAACAAATATTGGGCCCAAAAGGCCTTTGAAATCGAGTTTTGATAAGAAAAGGGCAAAGCTACTCGGAATTGGCAACTGGCGCCACTACTTTGGAAGAAATGGCTTGGCGCCACTAGCAGTGGCGCCAGGCCTAGGATCAAAACCAGAAATATATCTGGTTCGAGCACTTGCGAAATTTGAAAAATTTGTGAAAAATCGAGAGGCATTGTGAAGAAATTGACCTAAACATTGAAGGCGCATCTCTTAGGGACCACGGGGGATTGCCGGAAGTAGACGCCGTCGCTAGAAAAGTCGCCGGAAGAAAAGATTTTGCTAGAGAACTCCATGAGGTGAGTTTTCAATTTTCTGTTGATTTTGATGTGTAGAATTCTGTTTTAGTTGTGTGAACAGTGAAAATTGATGTTTTGAACATTGTGGTGAAGTTATTTTTGCATTTTAGTACTTGTTTGATTGAATTTGAGTGATTTTGCGTGATTATATGAATGGAGTTTCTGCAAGAATTGGGGGTTTGTTCCTATAGGCTTGGGTGTTGAGTTTTTTGGCTAGATTTTTATACTGTGTGTCTCAGAAAAAAATGTGTTTAACAACTGCATAAAGTTTCGTGATTTTTTGAAAACTTTTGAATTTTTTGATTTTTTGAAAAATAGAAAAAAGACTTAGAAAAATAAAAAATGGAGAAAATTGAGAAAGTGATGAAATTAAGGGAGTTTAAAATTTAGAAAAATGTTGGAATATTTTAGAAAACATTTGAAATGATTTTGAAAAATTTTAGGATATCTTTGAAAACCATTGATTTATTGAAAAATGAAACGAGTCTTTTGGGAAGTTTGAAAATTTTAAAAGTGTGTACGGGTGTTGGTGCAATGTGATGGTGATGTTTGTAGAGTTCAAGGCCTGTGTTTTGTGTCGATGTTGTGGGTGTTGTAGAGACCATTTTTCAAATAGAACTCTGCCAAATTTTTTAGAAATTCAGAGAAAGGGTTGGAGAAATTTTGGAATAAAATCTTTTTGAAGGAAAAAGACAGAAAACCCTAGAAATTTTAGAAAACTTGTTTTGACTTGAAATTGACAAATCAAAATGTGTAGGAAATTCATTTTGACTCGAAACTTGACCTTTTAAATCAAAATGTATAGAAAATTCATTTTGACTTGGAATTTTGAAATCAAAATGTGTAGGAAATTTCTTTTGACTTAAAAATGGAATTTTAAAATCGAAATGTGTAGGAAATTCATTTTGACTTAGAATTGGATTTAAAATCAGAATGCATAGGAAATTCATTTTGACTCAGAAATGAAATTTTAAAAATCAAAGTGTATAGGAAATTCACTTTGACTTATAATTGAATTTAAAGTCAAAATGTGTAGGAAATTCATTTGACTTAGAAATGAAATTTTAAAATCAAAATGTGTAGGAAATTCATTTTGACTTATCACTTGAAATCTTCTCTTTTTTTTTTATTTTGTTTATTTCTTTGTTTGTTTTTATTATTTATTTATTTTATTTAATTATTATTTTTATCTGTACATACCGTATATTAACACCTCTTCCCTTGGTTTAGCTTTTCAGGATGGCAAATACAAGTAACGATGGTTCTGAGAGGAGACGCCGCTCCAGGAAGGCGGCCCGGACGGATTCTGACAGCAGCTTTAGCCGCTCTAAGGGTAGTCAGCGTTCCGCTGATCGAGTATCTTCTAGCCAGAGTGGGAGGGGGAGTAGGCCTCTAGTCGACCCCTTCCCTCCAATTAAGCCAGCCTTCGAGGATGAGATGGATGCCAAGGTTTTTCACTTTTGACTTTTAGGATGGCCGACGCTATTTTGAGTTGACTACAAGTTTGGTATGATGGGTATCCTCCAGATGAGCAATATATTTTTCGCTGGTCCTTTGGTTGCATGGCTTCTCTCTTATTGGTGCAGCTTGTTTTCTGACAGTGGTTCCTTTTTGGCCACCTGACTTGTCTCTCTTTTGTTTTAGGGAATGTGAGCTTACCCCTACTCCCCATGAGTATGGCTTTCTCCTAGGTCATTGGGATGGTTCAGCTGACATTATGGGACCTACTTTTCCTGATGGTTGCATCACAATTATCTCTTCTCAGCTTGGGCTTCGTTGTACGACCTTTTCTTCTGATCTGCTGCCCCAGTTTCCTTATGTCCCAGTGAAGTTCTTGTTTCTCTCATTTTGAGTTTGTGACAGATAGGGGATTGACATACTACTCGAGATTGGTCCATTTCTCCACAGTAGTCCTAGCTCTGCTTCACTTGAACTTGTTGGTGTTTCTGCCGGGAGGGATAACTTGGTCGACTATTGGTTATGTGCACTGCTTGTCAAGATTCGTGAAGGGCACTCCCATGCTCCTAGGGTTAGGGGAGAGACCTTCGTGAGCCTTACCAGACTCTAGCAGGGGGTCGACGCTCATTTTCGGGGATATGCTTCATTATTCCAGCTTTGAGTGATCAGACACTTATTCCTTACTCCCCTTTTTTAGCATACATGGTTTCTCGAGTCAGAAGTCATTTGATTGGGGAGGTCGAGGGTGGGCCATTGTCTTATTCTCTACTTCTTGTCGACCATAAAAATCTAAGCTTTCTGAGGTGGGTGCTTGTAAGCACCCCATTTTTGACGGCTCAGCAGTCTACGCTCCGTCCAGATTTGTACTCAAGTCATTATGGAAGTATTCCAATCGAAACCAACTCTTTAAGTCCAAATCCCGTTTGTCCATCGCTTCGCGGGCCCGCCAGGCCCAAATAGAGGCAAAATGACCAAAATGCCCTTAGGGGCATTGTTCTTTCCAAATCAGGCACGTCTTTCCGAAAACGGTAAGTCCCCTTTCCAATCTCTCTCTCGAGACAGTTTATTCTTTGAGACGGTTCCAAATTAGGCATGTCTTTCTGAAGACGGTAAGTCCCCTTTCCAATCCCTTTCTCGAGACAGTTTATTCCTCAAGACGGTTCTAAATTAGGCATGTCTTTCTGAAGACGGTAAGTCCCCTTTCCAATCCTTCTCTCGAGACAGTTTATTCCTCGAGACGGTCCCAAATCAGGCACGTCTTTTCGAAGACGGTAAGTCCCCTTTCCAATCCCTCTCTTGAGACAGTTTATTCCTCGAGACGGTCCTAAATCAGGCACGTCTTTCCGAAGACGGTAAGTCCCCTTTCCAATCCCTCTCTCGAGACAATTTATTCCTTGAGACGGTCCCAAATCAGGCGCGTCTTTTCGGAGACAGTAAGTCCCCTTCCAATCCCTTTCTCGAGACAGTTTATTCCTCAAGACGGTCCTAAATCAGGCACGTCTTTTCGGAGACGGTAAGTCCCCTTTCCAATCCCTCTCTCGAGACAGTTTATTCCTCGAGACGGTCCCAAATCAGGCACGTCTTTTCGGAGACAGTAAGTCCCCTTTCCAATCCCTCTCTCGAGACAGTTTATTCCTCGAGACGGTCTGAGTGGCGAAAATATTTGCAAACATCACAACCGTCCGAGTAGCGGAAATACTCGTAAACAGGTCGACATAGGGAATTGCCAACAAACCCCTGTGCCACGACGACCGCCGTCAGAGTGGCAGAAACACTCAAAATCTAGGTCAACACCAGTGCCTGCTAGCCCACTTCGGTGAAAAATGACCAAACTGTCACTTGGGCCTTTTCTGAGATTTTCGGTCAAGATGACCATTTTGCCCCTAGGTATCCAAATGCCCCGAGAACCACATTGGCTCTGGATATCGAACCGGTAACCTTCTGAGAATGCTTTTTATAGTACTCTCAACCTTTCTCTACCTTTTCGAATCATTCTGAGTCAATTCCGGCCAACCCGGTACAAAATGATCGTTTTGCCCCTGGTGGGCCGGTCTCCTTTTCCGACCATACCGGCTTTGGGTATCAAACTGGTAACCTTCCGAGACTACTTTTTATAGTGTTCTCAACCTCCCTTTACCTTTCTGGATCATTCCGAGTTAGTTTCGGCAAACCTGGTACAAAATGACCGTTTTGCCCCTGGTGGGCCGGTCTCCTTTTCCGATCACATCGGCTCTGGGAATCAAACCGGTAACCTTTGGAAACATTCTGAATAATGTTTCCAAATCTTGAGTCTTCTTCCGGGACAGTCCGAGTCCGTTCCGGTAGCTTTTCGGCCTGATTGACCGTTTTGTTCGTAAAGGCCCGATCGACCCTTTTGACACATCCTATCTTCATTTTTCAAGTCAAATACCTTCGGGACACTATTCTAAGTGTTCCTGCTCTTTTCCGGCCTTCCGGGCCATTCCCGATTCCTTAAATCATTCTCGGACTTTCCGGAGTCACTCCTAGTGAAGCCAGGCTAAAAATTGCATGGTAGTCACTAGTACAAGCGCCTAAATTTAGTCAAAGATACGTTGCTTGTCGACCTTAAATATTTTCTAAATGGCTGGTGCCACTAGTAGTGGCGCCAAGCCAAAAAATGGCCTGGCACCACTCCTAATGGCGCCAGTATAAGTTTTGGCCTGGTGCCACTATAACAGGCGCTAGTGCATTCCCCTCTCTATAAATACAGAGCCTTTTCCAGCATGAAAGGGGTCTGCAAACTCAGTCTAAAAATCATATATTTCGATATACAGAGCTCGTGCACTCTCTAAACCCTAGCTTTTTTAGGTTTTCCAAACCCTAGCCACCGTACACTAAACCCTAGCCCTTTATACACTCATATACACCCCCATACACTTATACACTAGCCTCCAACTCTCCTTTGAAGACTTGAAGAGCTGCAATCTAAAGTTTGAAGACAACTCTTGAAGATTGAAAACGAAGATCAAGCTGACGACCGAAGACAAGTAAGGCGTGCAAAATAAACAAGACATATGGTAGGCTTTCTCTTTAAATTTCCGCATTTCCCCCCTCTCTCTTCTCTCTCCTAACCCACTTAGATTTTCTCTATTTTAATCCCCATCTCTTTCCTTCCCTTTCTTTGCATGCTTGAAATAAGGGGACTCCTGGTCCATGTGTAAGATTATATTATCGGTGGGTCACCGTGTCGGGGGCTTTCCTTTAGGCTAACCGGAGACCACGTGGGTCCGGCCCCCTTGATTATGTGGTGAAGCCTTAACCTTGTATGTTCACGATCCCAAAATTACATTGTGCATATCATGATCATGCATCTTCCAAAAATCGTTTTCAAACTCGTTTTTAAAATCGTTTCCAAACTTGTTTCCAAAATTGCATCAAAATTCCCTTTTCAAAAACTTGTTTTCAAAATCACAATCCTAGGGTGATTCTACCTTTTCCATGGTTAGGGTTGCTTTAGGAAAGTGTTATATTCAAAGTGACCAATATGGTCCATATTTTCAAAACTCCTTGTTTTTCAAAACCACTTTCTTAAAGTGGTTCTAGCCTTCTTATGGCTAGAATCGCTTTAAGAAAGTGAGATATTTTTATACCTTATAAAAACTCTCTTTTCAAATCTCTCATCCTAAAAATCTCTTTTCCAACATGCTTTCCAAAAGCTCCTCTTTCCAAAATTATTTTCTAAAAACTCTTTTCAAAACTTTCCTTTTTGAACTCCTTTCCAGAACACTCTTTTCAAAGTCCACTTTCCAAAAGCATTCCCTAGGTCTCTTTCCTAGAAAACCTCTCTCCAAAAAATCTTTCCAAAAACTCTCTTTCCAAAATCCTCCTTCTAGAAACTCCCCTCTAGGATTTTTCTTCTAAAGTCTTCGTTTCCCAAAAACACACTTTCCAAAAACTCCTTCTCTTTAAAATCTCTTTCCAAAAACTCTCTCTTCAAATTCACTTTCCAAAAACTCATCTCTAAGATTCCTTTCTAAAAACCTTCGTTTCCAAAAATGCACTTTCTAAAAACTCTCTCCTTAGAGTCCAAGTCAAGCCCTAGAATTCACAATTAGGAAACCCTAATTTTCTTTCCAAAAACATGGTTTTCAAACTTGCCTTAAAACCTAGGTTTCCAAAACCTCTTGTTTTCACATTCAAACGATACACATTTCCAAAACCTCCTATTTTCTACGTCAAAACTATAGTTTTCCAAATCTAGGGTTTTCTAGAAACTTCTCTTTCCAAATCCTTGCCAAATTCAATCTTCCCGTTTAGGAAACTAAATCCTATCCTCCATTTTTGGAAACAAAATCAAACCTTCTCTTTTAGACTTAAAATTTACATCTTTCCTAATTCCACTCTCTCCTAATTTTCCACCTTCCTAAACCATAAGTTTTCTAAAACTTTCAAATCTTTCCTTAAACATTAAGCTTCAAAATCTTTCCTAATTCCACCTTTTCCTAACTCTATCCCTTTCCAAATCTTAACTTTTCAAATCTAAGTTTTCAAATCTTTCATAAATTCAACATTTTCTAATCTCAAGATTTTCTAAAACTCAAACTCTAAAACTTTCTAAATCTTAAATTTTCTAAATTTCAAATCTTTGCAAATTCAAAACTTTCTAAATTTCTTAAGTTAAATCTTTCTAAATTCGAAACATTCCAATTTCGAATCTTTCTAAAACTCTAAACTTTCCTAAACTTCAAATCTTTCCAAATTCTAAACCTTTCTTAAACTAAACTTTCATAATTCAAAATATTTCTAAATTCAACACTTTCCTATTTCAAAACCTTTCTTAAAATGAAACTTTCCAATTTTCAAAACTTTCTTATTTCAAAACATTCCAAATTCAAAACTTTCCTAAGTCGAAAACTGTCCTAATTCTAAAATTTTCCTAAAATGACGCTTTCCTAATTCGAAACTTTCCTAATCCGAATCTTTCCTAAATTCCAAGTTTCCAAATCTTCCAAGATCTTTCCAAATCCAACATTCAAGTCCAACCTTTCTTAAACCTCGAGTCTTTCCTAAATCCTATCTTTCCTAAGTTTAGGTTTCCTAAACCTTCGTCTTTCCAAAAGAAGTCTAAATTTTTCTTCCAAGTTCTATCTTTCCAAATCAAAATTCAACCTTCTCAATTTCAAAATTCTAAATTCCAATCTTCAATATTATATTCTAAGTTCAAATCAAATCCAAATTCCAATTCAATCTTTTTCTTCCAATCAACTCTTCTATTTTCAATCGAACTCTTGTCCGAATTACGACTGACCTGATTCCTCCAAAAGGATACGTAGGCAACCCTCATGGGTGCGGTCACAACTTCTTTCAAATTTCAAATTCTTCCATATTTTCCAAATCTCAAATTCCAAAATCTTTTCAAATCTCCAATCTATTTTCAAATTTTCAATTTCAAATTTCTATTTCGAAATCTCTATTTCTAATTTTTCAAACTTTCCAATTTCAATTCTATCTTTTCAAATCTCTTCTAAAATCAAATCAAATTCTTCTTTTCAAATCTCTTTCCAAATCTATTTTTCAATTTTCTTTTTTTGCACTTGCATATCATACATCATGTCTTTTTCAAACATTCTTTTCTAAAGTAAATAGGATTGAACATTAATTAGCTGAAGACGCTCATAGGTGAATCTAGGGTAGATTGACATGTAGGTACCGAAAGGGCGGGGTAGGGTGATGGCTTAGTGCGTCTTCCCTACACGTAACCAACCTCCGAACCTAGAATCACTGATTTCAAAGACCAAAAACGGAGTTATTTTTCTAAAAAGGGCTAAATGTTTTCCAAAGGTTGCCAAACAAACTGTTTTCCTAAAAACCCTCTCTTGAGGAGATATTTTCAAAATCGTTTTCCAAAACCCTAGGTGTAGTTTTCGAATTACGCTTAGTTTTTAGATGACCTAACTCACCTTAATCAAGTTAGGTGGCGACTCCAAATCTTTTTTTCAAAAGCCCTTTGTTCAAATCTATTTTCAATTCAAACCTAGTCACACTCATTCTTCTAGGAGGGTGAGTTCTAACGAGAGAGTACAACATTTTTCCCGCATGTGTGAGTATTCCTCGAGTGCGAAAAATCTGGGCACGACAGTGCTAGTGCTGGAGATGTCTGAGTGGTGGCTTTAGTTCCTTTTTGTGTTTTACCTTGTTCTCTGTTTCCAATTTAAGAGAAATAGAAAGACATAGAGTTAGTTTTTGTACAAAAATAGTTTATTTATGCGTATTATACTTCTTTTTTTTATTTTATAAATGCACATAGAATTAGATGTATGACTTATTTTGCATGTGCTACTTTCTTTTTTTAATGTATATATTTATTTTTTTTATGAATGCACAGGTTCGTATAGGAATAGAATTTAATGCATGTTTTACTTTTGGATAAATATACATACAGGAATAAAATTGAATGCATGCCATACTTTTTGATGAATGCATAAATAGATACAAACTAAACATAAATTTAAATGGATGTACAGATTATACATGTCAGGGATGCATTAGTAATACATGTATATAAGCTATTTACAAAGGATGTTCCAAGATTGCCCCAGGGCTCAGACTCTCAGGATTCTGTTTCCCTTTCAAGATTCTGCCCCATTCGGTTTTGTCCCATTCTTATTGGAATGTGATAGTGTATGCACCACTCTCCAGGGATCTTGACCTTTCGGTTTGCTATTCTATCCCTACTTTCTACAGGGTTACTGTTTGGAGTTTTTCTTATCTTATTTGGTTTTCTCTCTCAGATCTCCAAAATGCCACCATGGCTCGAGCGACAACTCGCATGCCCTTTGCAGAACGATAAACAGCTAAGTCCTCAATCCGAGAAGACTTCCTTTAGGACCGTAATATAGGATGGGTTTAGGGATTGTAAGAAACAAAGGGATATTCAAGCTTAAAGATCTTCTTTTAGTGGGTTGTTTAAACCAAAACTATCTGAGCACACACTTTGGAACATAAGATTGCCCCTGCATTTTTCCCTAGTTCTTCTTTCTCATCCAACTTGTCTTGGTATTGTTCAGGATTATTTGGACTAAGCAATTTTCTTTGATCAGAGAGGACTTTAATTTGGACCATAATATAGGCTAGGTTAAGGGGTTTATGAATGAAAAGGATAAAAAGGATATGCATGCTCAAATTTGATATTTCTAATAGGGTTTAGATCCACACCATCCTTGGTTGATCTTCCAGTGGGGTGTCGCCCCCTGATATCCTCCTCTAGCTTCAGCAACACGTCTGGCTCATTTAGATCAAGCAATTTATTTTAATCAGAGAGAACTTTAACAAGGTTGTAATGTGGGCCATGGTTTCGGATTTTTTACAAGAAAGGGTAAAGGCTCAAACCTATTGCTTCTACTAGGCTTCTTTGTTACCTAGGATCACCTTTGAATAAGTATATATTCTTCAAGGAGTTCATGTTTCTTGTAGTTTGATCCTTGACCTTCTAACGGAGTTGCCCCCTTTTTTTTTTTTTTTTAACTTGCCTCGTGGTAGCGTTTTCTCTTTAATTTTCTGTTTCTTCCCTTTCTTTCTGCTTTCTGGGAGACGAACATTTTCACAACTTCTTTCTCTTAAATCCTTTCCTTAGCATTTCAATTTAATCCATTGTGGACGGTGATCCCTAAGCTAGGGTTTCTTTCTAGAGGAAATGGTAACTGGCTTAACAGGTTTGACAAGGGTTGCTTTTAACTGTATGAAAAATGAAATGAGGGTGTCTCTTCATTCCAAACAAGATTGCTTGATCCATAGAGCCTTCACGTTACTTCAGCTTGATGGTCGATGACATTCTCTGCCAGATATTCTGCTGCCTATCTACCCCAGTGTGAGGGGATGGTTTCGGATCGAAGTTGACAAAAAATCTTTTGCTTTCTGCGAGGCACTAGTGGGTTAAGCAAATGGGATATTTTTGTGTATGGTAGCAGAATTAAGGGCCTCTAATCATTTCAAATTGAATTGCTTAGTCCATAAAGCTTTTGTACAAAATTTAGACAATATTTCTAGAGATGATGCGTTTATACCCGTGAACCCCTACATATTCTACTGAATCAACTATTCTGTACTTACCCCAGTGTGAGGGATGGTTATTGGTTTGGGGACATCTGAATAAAAATTAGTTACGGCTCTAGTGGGCAGAGCAAGGGGTAGTGTTTATTTAGGATAAATAGAATAATGGCTTCTCATCGTTTTGAGGACTCGGCTACCCATCGCCTAGCCAGGATATCATGCAAGTGTTGCCTCTTCAATAAAATTCACACCTCTTTGTTGAGATTGTCTTCCTCCTATCTTTCATTCTCTCTTTGTCTCTCGAAGGTTTTAACCCCCTTTTAAATGGGTGGCCTATGCTGTCCCACCCTTCAAGTCGAGTCATTTACCAAATGGGGAAGAATCCCTAAATGCAACAATTGTCCACAAGAGTATGAGACAAAGGGGATAAACTAGGAACTTCCTATTTTTATTTAAAAACATTATTATATGGCATGCAATGTTTATTTAAAGAAGATATGCGAGAATTAGAAAGATGAAAAGAAAATAGACGAATTTTACGAAAACCTCCCTTTTCTTGTGGACCTCTTGGTGAGGACCCCTAACAGGGTTTTGCAACTGTGTCGACTTCCTTGGTATTTCATTCTCAGGGTGTATCATCAAATGACGGACGGCGGATTACCAGATCTCTTGCGGAGTTTAGTATGCGTTTGGAAGTTAATAGATTCTTTTGAAGCAATGCATAGGTCTAACAGGACTTTACAAACGGTGAAGCCTCCTTTTGCATGGACGGTGGTTGTCGCGGTATGGTGTGGAGGTAACATCTTATTGATGGATGATTAGTTCTTCTTGCTCCCTGATATAGGTTTGGCCTCTTCTAACAACTAGACTCATCCTTTCATGAGTTTGAATTTTGTAGGGTACTAGAGGGATTCCATGAATTCAGTTGTACTTTCTAATCTACAAAAAGAAAAAGAAAAACAGAGTGCAGTCAGCATGTGGAGTTGGAAGTCCTATGCGATGCATGTCTTATGGAGGTCCCTTCTTTGAGGGAATCTAGGTATGATGATAAGTCCATTTTGGAGGTGGGGTTTTGCCCCTATTATGCAATACAATACCTCTTCAACGTGGGCCGGTTGATGTTTCCTTATTTGGGTAATCTCACCTCCATGGACTAAGAGAGATTTGGGCCTCTCTCGAGATATGGTTCTATGCATGCCATGAATCCTTAGGGTTTAAGAACCCTTAGGAGTTTTGGTAGGTTCGATTAACATGAGATTGGATTGCTTCTTTCTCTCTACGGTTAATTAGATGTATGAGAATGAAATGACTTGAGTTTCTTGGAACTCTTGTCTTGGAATGGATATGGGTGCATGAGCATAAAAGAAGTGAACGTGTAAGCAATTTGATGATAATAAGTGAGTGATTTAGAAAACTCCCTTCTTGTCTTGCTTTTGCCTTCGATTCTCTTGGAATTTGGAGATGAGGAGGGGGAGGACAGAAGACAAGAAACAAAAGAGAAGTTAGTGCCTTGATTTAAAATTTTTTATGCAATACATGTCCTAGGGGTGCCTCTACTTGAGAGAAAAACTAAACATGATGTGTTTGCTCACTTTTGGAGATAGGGTTTGCCCCTGCATGCAGATACCTTACCGTTAAGTGGGGAACTTCATCCATTCATATATTCACCCATCCATTCATTCGCAGAGGTGGACCGTTCTACCATCTAGGGGACTTGGGGTCTCGTCCTGGTCGACCGGTTTGAAGGGACTTACCGTTCCGAAGAGTTCACTCAGAAACGTGCCGGATTAGAGGGTCTTACCACCTTGAGGAATCAACTTTCTCAAAAAGTGTGCCAGATTTAATTGAAATTAGAATTGGAATTGAAATTGGAAAGAGGACTTGCCGTCTTCAGAAAGTCGTGCCTGTTGGAATTGGACCAAACATTACCCCCAAGGGCATTTTGGTCACTTTGCCTCTATTTGGGCTTGGCGGGCCCGCGAAGCGGTTTGATTGATGCTATTAGACTTGGAAAGTTGATTTGACTCAGAATATGTTCACATTGACTTAAATACAAGTCTGCACAGACTATAGACTGCCAAACGGGCAAAAATGGGGTGCTTACAGACCCCCTCAACCAAGGCTCCAAACATGTACTCTGATGGATCTCCTGCTGACCAGAACTCCTCGTGGAACTAGTGCCAATGTCGGTCTCCTAGATAAGACTCCTTGGAATCATCAGTGAGAAAGGAAACCCTCCACAGAGACAACGGGACCAAGTACCTGACTGCCTCATAATGAATTGATCCGACGAATGGCCGTCACATCACATCCCTCGCCTCATCAATGAGCTCCAGGTTAGCTCGGATCGTCATAAAGTCAATAATCTCCGATCGCTGGGCTACCCAGCCATGAGCCCACCTTAAAGCACGTGGATAAAGGTCATCCTCAATAACCTCGGGACGATGGACTGGCAGGTACTCATAACTCCACCAGACAAGAAAAGGCCAAAAACCAGTTAGGCTGTCCCTATGGGAGGAAGTCCAGACCCGCATCGATCGAAGGAAGTAGCCAAAGGAGAAGAACTCCCAATCCAGCTCAAACAAAGCCTCAAGATTAGCTACTACGCCCACCAACCGAAAAGGAACGAGCGACTTATTATTGTTGTAGAAGTAGCTAAAGATGATATATAAAACAAGTCGCCGCCTCATGACCTCTCGCCGGGCAGGTGGTGGCTCAACAACAAAGGTGCTATTATCTTGACTAAGCTAAGAGACTGAGAAGGCAGAACGCTCAAGGGGAGGCAAGTCCAGCAGACTACACACATCGGCCCTACTGACTGACTATAAGGTGATTCGTCGATCGACAAAGGAAAGCCCCGTGATAATAGCCCAATCCAACAGAGTAGGTCCTAACTCAAAACCCACAAAATGGAAAGTCCCGATCTCCCCAAACCATCTCTCAATGAGGGCCAACACTAGGTGGCGGTTCAGGCGGTTAGCCCGAAGGCCCATGAATGCACCAAACCTGATCTCTGACAAGAAGGCCCGGTAGGAAGGGGTAGCTCGCTGCATGGCCACAAACACTTGGTGAACAACCTCTCTGAAGGATGTATGAACTCATGGAGGAGACATGTGTTGTCTAGAATATATACTGGGATGGTAAGCAAAATCCACCGGCGATGGAATATCCGATATCTCCAAGTCACCAAGATCTGAATTCATCTGCCGTTGTCTGATGGACGCCCAACCATAACCTGTCACCTGATCACCAAGGCCCGGCATCTCGTAATCAACACCCATCTCCTTCTCGAAAGCGGCCTCAACTGGAGGGAGGGGGTCGACTGGGGGCCTACTCTCCCGTTTGCTCTGGCTGGAAGATGCCTGTTCGGCAGATCGTTGACTACCCCTGAATCCACTGGAGCTCCTAATAGAATCCGTTTGAGCCGCCCTCCCAGATCGGCATCTCCTCTCAGAACCTTCATCGCCTGTGTTTGCCATCCTGAAGATCAAGGTAAGAATATTGACATAAGCTAAGTATAACTCAAAA